>CAWUFW010000459.1:3680000-3845000 GCA_963921515.1 Calotriton arnoldi
CCTTCCCTCCCCCCGCCCACGTCATGCCTACCCCAACTTGGCAAGGACGATTACCCCGTGTCAAACCCACCACACAAAAATTACATTAAAAAAACCATAGATAACTGTATCTAACCCCAAAGAATAATTCAAGGTGTGGGATACACACGTGGGCAGATGTTGCCTGCACCTGCAGACTACTTACCCTCAGCAGTCTGCTCGTAACCTCCGTCCAGCATCTATCGAATAGTATGCCACAGACTTGCCGCCCAGCCCGAGCTGCAAATTACATATTAAGGTGCAGCGAGGCAGACCTGGTAGTGAGTAATACCCAGAGGGTCTGATTACCTTTGTCACTATCTAGTGATCCATTTGTTGCTTCTCGTACATCTCTACCCCACCCTCACATCATGAACATACCCTTTCGAGGACTATGCTAAGGGGCAATATCCCCAGCTCTCTGCGCAAAAATGCAATTAGAAACAAAAATAAAAATTAGAATAGTCTTATCTGGCAGTTAGTTAGTATCAGCATTAGTCCTGATCATCTATGGCACCACCAGACGCGGCCTCCTGGGTAGGAGATGCGCTGCCATGCATGTTGTCCCTCGACCACTCCTTCAGAGCTTTCTGCAGGGACTTGGGATCCGTGAAGATGCGGGATCTGCCTTGTCTATTGACCCGTAGTCTCGCTGGGTATAGCATGGCATAGTCCAAGTTCTGGTCTCGCAGTTGCTTCTTCAGCGGGGCGAATTGCCTAGTGCCTCCTGCACTCTCATTGTAAAGTCCGGATACAGCGAGATGGACGATCCTTCGTAGCGTAATGACTGTTTCTCTCGGGCCGCACTCAAAGCTGTGTCCCTGTCTCTGTAATTTAGCAGTTTGGCTATGATGGGCCGTGGAGCTGCCCCAGGAGCCGGTCTCAGCCCCAGCGAGCAGTGTGCGCACTCCACTATGAACATCTGTGAGAACGTTTCACGGCCCAGCAGCTTCGTCAGTAGCTCTTCCACAAATAGTTCCATGTTTCCCACGTTGGTGGTCTCCGGCAGGCCCGTAATTCTTATGTTGCTTCTGCGTCACCTCGCTTCCAGGTCCTCCGCCTTGTCCTGGAGAGTCAGCAAACGTTTGCCCATCTGCTTACGTTCTGAGTCCATTTACGTCTGCGCTTCCTCCACTTCTGTCACTCTGCGCTCGATCATGTCTTGTCTCTCCACCAACTTGTCCATTCGCTCGGACATTCGATCCATTCTGTATACTAGAGTATCCATTTTGCTGTCAATAGATGACACGCTCTTTTGCATTGCAGCTAATAAACTGCGGATGTCCCCCTCCGCCATCTCCCCAGCGTCTTCATTTGTGGTCCGATCCTCCTCCAGCGGTTGTTCGCGTAGTTTGGTTTTTCTTTGCTCGAATGTGAGTTTCGGCTGCGTCCTGTCCACTTTTCCCACAGTTGCCAGGTGGGTATACGCACCAGTGGTGCCTATGCCTGTGCAGTGCGCCTGTCGAGCCCGCACGTGGAGGAGTTCGCCGGTCCCTCTGTCCACAAGGTAGGTAGTAGTAGGGACTCTACCGTTGCTAAAGTAGGAGAGCGGCAGGTCCAAATTGGGGGGGGGGGCACCGCAGTCTGTCCGTGGGCACGTCACACAGATGGGGCCTCGTTATGGTCCAGTGTGCTTGCCCAGATCCTTTGCTCAAGGCCACCAGCTATGCACACTGTATGACCTGAGCTGACAGAGCAAAGAGGGACGCATATTCAGTCTTTCGCCAGGACCGGGGAGACTCTATCCACGCTGCTGAGATGTGGCTATGGAGGGTGTCCGGCTACCAGGGGTCAGCATCCCACCTTGGGCCTGCATGTATCTGGATTGCTCACCGACTCAGAGACTGGGGGGACCTTGCCGCGTCTAGTCCGCACGCCGCTGTCTTCAGGAGAGGCCACAAAATGGCGGCAGCAGCCTACGCACTTTCACTTCTCGGGAACGGTGCCTCGCGCCCAGACTCAGCGGCAGGCTTGGGGAGAGTAGGGTAGCGCTCATCTCCCGGCTAGCGTTCGTCTGCCCCCGGCTGATTCCCTCGTAGCGGAGCTGGTAGCAGCGCGCACACTCCGCCTCGGCCGGGCGCCTCAGTTACCGCCGGCTCGTCCCCTTCCCAGGCAGCGGGGTTAGAGCCGGACAGCCGAGCGCTTTCCGCCTACTCACAGTGATGCCGGAGTCGGCAGGGTTGTTCCGGGCGTGCGGTAGGCCAGTTTGGCCAGCAGGTGCCCAGGGCAGTCGGATCAGGGACTCTGTGCCGACCCGCGCGCCGGCGGTCTCTTCGCCTCTCCCGGGCTCTTCATCACAATCCAGCCCCTGGCGCAAGGCCTTCGCACACTCTCTTTGCCGGCACAGCTACAGGAGACACCAGCGCCTCCAAAACGGCTCCGGATACAGGCGACAGCCTCCGCGTCCAGGTGCCGCGTGATTTCAGGGCTGTGCAGTCAGTTTTAGGCAGGATACCTTCCGGATAGTGCAATAGCTGGATGGAGCTCTCAGCTTATGCGGCCATCTTGGTCGCAGACAAGCTCCGCCCCCCAGTTGCAGTCCGCCTTTACTCGCACCCCCTCCTGTGCCTCTAATCCTGATGTCGTGCGACTGGACCAGGCCGCTGGAGACTCCTCGTTGGAGCTGTGGGTTTCAGTCAGTCTCAGCCTCAGGTGCAGACAAGTACTGGCCACTGAGGTTAGTCATGTGTGTAAATAAATTTTGACATCAATCATAATCCCACAACATGGCGTCCCTGTACAGGCGGCCCTCTTGTGTGGGAATGTTGTGCACCGTACTCTCTCTCCCGTGCTGAGGTTCCATTCAGGACCTGAGAGAGCACGGCCCCTGTCCTCGTATCTGTGCTCATCATGGTGTGGGAGTGTCGTGCACTGCACACACCCGTGCTATGCTCCATTCACGGCGTGAGAGAGCACATCCCCTTTCCTGGTGTCTGTGCTTGTGGTGTGTCAGTGCTGTGCACTGCACACCCACATGTTGGGGCTCCATTCAAGGCCTGAGGGACTGAAAGAGCATGACTTCTGATCTGCAAAGAGCCGCTGGATGCAGGACTGTGGCTCGGACCGGAGGCGCTTTATTACAGCGTGACACACCAGTCAATGGGCACTACACACAATACAAGTATTCATTCACTCAGAATAAGGGAAATGACATATATTTGTCCTGATCCATTTTGCATCTTTCCGCCCCGGTACCTGGCTCCGTTGCTGCTGCTGCCCCCTTAATTATTGGTCTCCAAGAAAGTGACCTTTAACCCAGGACATGTCCTCTCTTGGAGGTGGCAGATCCCACTGGGGGTATTTCTGACTTCTGTGGTGACGCTTGTGTGTTGTGCAGCTGGCATTGTACCCCACTATTAATGTCTGTGCCTCTAAGGAATATTATACTGTGTGTATCACCTCTTGTACATCTCTGGTGATACTAAATGTTTAATACGAGGCGCCCTGACTTCCTCAGGCCTCGTTCACGCTTTATAAACATCCTGAAGTCAATACAAGATAAAATCATTCTCTGAGGATGCGGCTGCCTTTCCATGGTGAACCCTTGTAGTGTGTTAGGAGGGGCTGCGCAATCATGCCATGCCGTGAAAGTCTGCGACAGCTGGAATCCGAGAGTTAGCTCACTGCTGAGATCCGTGTTGGGGCATCTCGCGCCCTGTTACAGACTCGGCCGGGGTCCAAAGATGGGTGTAATTTAGGATAGTTATACGTTTCCTCGTCTTCATTGCTTAATTTTGCTCGAGAGAAAGCGTCACTCATAGCATTTGAAATGTCACTCATAATTACACTAAAGTTATGACGATGTCACACATAGCAATCTGAAACCTTGGCAGCTATGTGAAACACAAGTGTCGATCTTGGCTGTCAAGGTCCTTGAGATCTGAACATGGTCGCATGCATTTCAGGAAACCCCTGAAGGCTGACTTATTCATCCACCATACCTGCTAAAAAACGTTCAATATTGCTTTTTTTGTTGAAATTGTTTATTTACTATTCTTTCGCCCGCAGGTAATTAATGTATTAGATGGAACACAATATAGAAACGCCTAAATAAATGGGGAGCCTAGTTCGAGAGGAGGTTTAATGTTTCCAGAGAACCTCATACCATCAAACCGGCAGTGTGTGAAATCAAGACTACAAAAAACATATTTTGCAAACACATATTCCAAAACCTAATCACTGATGCCGCAAACTAATGTAGAAAATTCAATCTACATCGAACGCCACTATAAAATACTACCCTGCAACTAAACTTAAACTGTGGACTTCACTTGCCACAGATCGAGAGCCTGTGGCGAGCGGGCTCAGGCCTCACGCGTTTCAGCACCAGCCTGTGTGAGCAAGAGCTCTAGCTGACTATACTTATATGCTTTAATTCCAGTGCATCCCCTTGGACTCATGGGAAGCACAGCTCTTCTCTTTGGGAAGAAGAGAGGGAAGGTGTGCAGCGGACCTGCATCAAAGGCGAATTATATTGCCGCCCGCTGCCGGAGGACTTTAAGAGTGGGCTCTTTCACATAATACCGTGAGCAGCGATAAGCGTGACAGAAATTTGCATGCTAGGAATAGCGCACTTACCTCTTTATTTCACACACCTGGCTCTGCTCCAGTCTAGTACAGCAGGAGCTTATGTTGCCGCGTCCTGGTATGATGACGTCGTGCGTGGAACCCGCACTCATTCGGTACCGTGTAACACTCAAAGTAAACGGCCCAGTAGCCATGGGAGGGTGCAGATGACGACACAGCTATAATAAGGAGGGACTAACAAGCCTCATAATCAATCAGAAGACAGCATTTAGAAGGACAAACACACATGCCAATGAAAAGTATGGGCGGGGTAGTCGGCGGGGCTTCTCACCCGTACTGAACTACCCCAGATCAACCCCAGAGCAGCGCTTGCGCGCTGGCTCAGGGCTCGACCTAAAAATGGCTTTTCAACTGATCTACAAAAGTGTTAACCATTTGAAACCCACCTGCACAATTTTCAAATGATAATGTCTCAAAAACAGCTTATCAGATTCACACCAAGCCAAAGAGTTTGGTGTAAATCCAGGTTTTGTGTAAATCCCTTGGTTTTGTCAGTAGATGTAAGCAAAAATTCCTATGGGAATGAAAGTGAAAAAACATCTTTATGACCCACCTCCCCCATTAACTTTTTTTTTACCCTGCACAGTAATATTGACATTCAGGACCTTAATTGACTAAGCAAAGTGAGTGCCAAATTTACTACAGATTGATCAATGGGGTCAACGTTGTAGGCAAATCAGAAATGCCATTTCGATAGAAACCATACGGCTGAACAACAACCTATAACTACACAGTGGTGGATTCCCACATTGTTATATTAAGCATTTGCACTCTCTCCTGGAAACCCTTTTCGCACATCGATTAGGACTGGGCGGAACTCCGCGAAGTGACCGAAAAACTCCGCCACGCTACTCAAAGTTCAGCAAGCGCCGGAGTGTGTTACGTCGCGCCGTTCGTGCTGATTTTTAGCACCGGGTGTTTGTCCCATGCTGTAAAATCAAGGGGAACGTCACCATGTGCAGCGTAAGGGTGCGCTGCTTCTTTCTGCCGCTCGGGTAGATGTTCTACTCGAGCAACAGCTTCCTCAACGCTAATGGAAGGGTTTCTTCTCAAAGCAAGTGGTAGCGACCATCCGCGACCACCCACATTGAGAAATCTCGCCGGGAGGTGGTGTGTAGTAAGATTTTCCTCACTCACGCTCACCAACTTAACAATGGCGAGCACGAGTGAAGAAAAACTCTGCTATGCTACGTGGAGCAGAGTTTTTTGGAACTCTGCGCACTACGCAGAGTGCAGAGTGGGAAAAATTCAGCAAACTCCACGAGCAGAACGGAATTTTACACCCAGGCCTAACATCGATACAAGTGCATGGGGAACCCTTAACACTGACCTCCTCCTCTACACTTACAACACTGACCTATAGAACACCTCCTTACAAATAAACTCTTTGTCTCCTTATCTCAAGCATTCTTTTTGGATGAAAACCTAAAAGTGTATCTCCCTTCGACCTTCCAGGTAACCTTTTAATCACCACCTTCAACGGTGGGAAACCATGTTCCCAGCGAATGACACAATCTTGGTCGATAGTCTCTTTCCTACTCTCAGACCCCTCCCTGCAGTCCAACATATAGCCTTATCGGGACTTTCCATCGCATTATCTGCTTGTCTTCCCTTGACCGCTCTTTCCAATCACTTGAGTTCTCCACATCTGCCCTCAATATCGAAGTCATGCCATGTGGCCCTCCCAAACCTTGCCTCGATAGTGCCTCAGCTTCACATCAAAGAAGCCACAGACAGATTCAATTTCTGCATGGAATCCTTGATTTTAGGAACACATACCCCTCAAGAGCAAATAGAGCTGAACCATACCTTCTCTACCGTGATACTCAAAAGACCTCTAAGGAGAAAGGAAGCATCTCAGAAAGCTTGAGAAAGAATAAAGACAAGCACCTTCCCCACTCGGTCTGAGTATGCTATACTTTGTGAGGGAAAACTACAAAGACCACATTTTTTGAGTCGAGTCTTCACAAACCAGACCCCGCCTGGACAATTCCAAGAATAGACCCAATTTACTGTTGGGAATTGAGAATAGACTTCAATCTACTATTTGAAGTAATTAAACAGGCTCATAACACTTCTCCCACGTCCTGACTCAAACCTTCTGAGGCCTTAAACACAGGTTTGTG
This sequence comes from Calotriton arnoldi, assembly GCA_963921515.1. NCBI lineage: Eukaryota > Metazoa > Chordata > Amphibia > Caudata > Salamandridae > Calotriton > Calotriton arnoldi. Next base: position 3,686,732 of record CAWUFW010000459.1, read on the forward strand.
GAGTTCTTCAGCAGGAAAGTAAAAGACATAGACATCTCCCTTTTGGACACATTCGAGAATGGGTTGGGGAGAATATATCCTGAAGCAATTCAGTCATGGTCTTCTTTCTCCCCACTCAGATGCTGATCTACTGTTGACTCTATCCAAGGTGAAACCCTCAAACCATCTCTGCAATGCTATTTCTGGCTCCATCAGTAAATCCCCCGCCAAACAGCTGCCTCTCCTGTGGCCTACCCAGACCATCTAAAAGTGGATCAAATCTTTCCTGCTCTTAAAAAAATAATCACTGGATCCCAACAACTTCCGTCCAGTCTCCACCCTCCATTCCTAGGTAAGGTGATCCAAATCTGCCTAGTCTCTCAACTGTCATCTCGCATCCAAGAAAACAACACCCTGGACACTCTCCAATCAGGCTTAAATCTCGGCCACAGCACAGAAACGGCAATTTGCAGATTTTGTATGAAGCGCTCCACATCCTGGACACTGAAGATTAATGCCTTCCTGTTCTCATCAGCCTGTCCTCTGCATTGCACACAGTCAAATGCCAGGCTCTGATAAACACTCTGAAGCAGCGAATGGGATGTGAAAGTGTAATCGCAAATTGGCTCACTTCTTACCTAACAAACACCTCTCAAATAATGAAAATTCGAAGGCAGTTTGCCTGCGGGAAGGCTCAATTCTCTGTCTAACACTTTTTAATCTCTATCTGAAACCCTTCTTTGTGATCCTTAGGAACTCTGGGGCCTACTTCCATCTGTGCGATACAAAAGGGGATGATGGACGGAACGTTTGAGCCAATCAAACACTCACCCCCAGTCAACTGATCTGGGTTTAATCCATCATCATTCTTTAGCTCACTCCACCACCTCAGTTCAGACATGGCCATATGCAAATCAGTCTGACCCTGTGCCTCATGGGAACAGTCCAGCCCGAACTGCCAAGCCATGTCTTCCCTGGACCGGAAACAAGCATCCTAGGACCGGTTTCTGGCATTTCAGCCGTCATCAGCTAGGCTTGCTTGAATCCAGTGGCAAAGTGAGCAAGGGACCCACGTCTGGGCATACCCGCCAACTTAGGGCAGCAAGCGATACAAGGGGATGATGGACGGAACGTTTGAGCCAATCAAACACTCACCCCCAGTCAACTGATCTGGGTTTAATCCATCATCATCCTTTAGCTCACTGCACCACCCCAGTTCAGACATGGCCATATGCAAATCAGTCTGACCCTGTGCCTCATGGGAACAGTCCAGCCGAACTGCCAAGCCATGTCTTCCCTGGACCGGAAACAAGCATCCTAGGACCGGTTTCTGGCATTTCAGCCGTCATCAGCCAGGCTTGCTTGAATCCAGTGGCAAAGTGAGCAAGGGACCCACGTCTGGGCATACCCCGCCAGCTCAGGGCAACCAAGCGATACAAAGGGGATGATGGACGGAACGTTTGAGCCAATCAAACACTCACCCCCAGTCAACTGATCTGGGTTTAATCCATCATCATTCTTTAGCTCACTCCACCACCCCAGTTCAGACATGGCCATATGCAAATCAGTCTGACCCTGTGCCTCATGGGAACAGTCCAGTCCGAACTGCCAAGCCATGTCTTCCCTGGACCGGAAACAAGCATCCTAGGACCGGTTTCTAGCATTTCAGCCGTCAGCCAGGCTTGCTTGAATCCAGTGGCAAAGTGAGCAAGGGACCCACGTCTGGGCATACCCCGCCAACTTAGGGCAGCCAGAGCGATACAAAGGGGATGATGGACGGAACGTTTGAGCCAATCAAACACTCACCCCCAGTCAACCGATCTGGGTTTAATCCATCATCATTCTTTAGCTCACTCCACCACCCCAGTTCAGACATGGCCATATGCAAATCAGTCTGACCCTGTGCCTCATGGGAACAGTCCAGCCCGAACTGCCAAGCCATGTCTTCCCTGGACCGGAAACAAGCATCCTAGGACCGGTTTCTGGCATTTCAGCCGTCATCAGCCAGGCTTGCTTGAATCCAGTGGCAAAGTGAGCAGGGACCCACGTCTGGGCATACCCCGCCAACTTAGGGCGGGGGCATGCCCAGACGTGGGTCCCTTGCTCGCTTGCCACTGGATTCAAGCAAGCCTGGCTGATGACGGCTGAAATGCCAGAAACCGGTCCTAGGATGCCAACTTAGGGCGGGGGTATGCCCAGACGTGGGTCCCTTGCTCGCTTTGCCACTGGATTCAAGCAAGCCTGGCTGATGACGGCTGAAATGCCAGAAACCGGTCCTAGGATGCTTGTTTCCGGTCCAGGGAAGACATGGCTTGGCAGTTCGGGCTGGACTGTTCCCATGAGGCACAGGGTCAGACTGATTTGCATATGGCCATGTCTGAACTGGGGTGGTGGAGTGAGCTAAAGAATGATGATGGATTAAACCCAGATCAGTTGACTGGGGGTGAGTGTTTGATTGGCTCAAACGCTCCGTCCATCATCCCCTTTGTATCGCTTGGTCGCCCTAAGTTGGCGGGGTATGCCCAGACGTGGGTCCCTTGCTCGCTTTGCCACTGGATTCAAGCAAGCCTGGCTGATGACGGCTGAAATGCCAGAAACCGGTCCTAGGATGCTTGTTTCCGGTCCAGGGAAGACATGGCTTGGCAGTTCGGGCTGGACTGTTCCCATGAGGCACAGGGTCAGACTGATTTGCATATGGCCATGTCTGAACTGGGAGTGGTGAAGTGAGCTAAAGAATGATGATGGATTAAACCCAGATCAGTTGACTGGGGTGAGTGTTTGATTGGCTCAAACGCTCCGTCCATCATCCCCTTGTATCGCTTGGTCGCCCTAAGTTGGCGGGGTATGCCCAGACGTGGGTCCCTTGCTCGCTTTGCCACTGGATTCAAGCAAGCCTGGCTGATGACGGCTGAAATGCCAGAAACCGGTCCTAGGATGCTCAAGTTTCCAGTCCAGGGAAGACATGGCTTGGCAGTTCGGGCTGGACTGTTCCCATGAGGCACAGGGTCAGACTGATTTGCATATGGCCATGTCTGAACTGGGGTGGTGGAGTGAGCTAAAGAATGATGATGGATTAAACCCAGATCAGTTGACTGGGGTGAGTGTTTGATTGGCTCAAACGCTCCGTCCATCATCCCTTTGTATCGCTTTGGTCGCCCTAAGTTGGCGGGGGTATGCCCAGACGTGGGTCCCTTGCTCGCTTTGCCACTGGATTCAAGCAAGCCTGGCTGATGACGGCTGAAATGCCAGAAACCGGTCCTAGGATGCTTGTTTCCGGTCCAGGGAAGACATGGCTTGGCAGTTCGGGCTGGACTGTTCCCATGAGGCACAGGGTCAGACTGATTTGCATATGGCCATGTCTGAACTGGGGTGGTGGAGTGAGCTAAAGAATGATGATGGATTAAACCCAGATCAGTTGACTGGGGGTGAGTGTTTGATTGGCTCAAACGTTCCGTCCATCATCCCCTTTGTATCGCTTGGGTCGGCCTAAGTTGGCGGGGGTATGCCCAGACGTGGGTCCCTTGCTCGCTTTGCCACTGGATTCAAGCAAGCCTGGCTGATGACGGCTGAAATGCCAGAAACCGGTCCTAGGATGCTTGTTTCCGGTCCAGGGAAGACATGGCTTGGCAGTTCGGGCTGGACTGTTCCCATGAGGCACAGGGTCAGACTGATTTGCATATGGCCATGTCTGAACTGGGGTGGTGGAGTGAGCTAAAGAATGATGATGGATTAAACTCAGATCAGTTGACTGGGGGTGAGTGTTTGATTGGCTCAAACGTTCCGTCCATCATCCCCTTTTGTATCGCTTGGGTCGGCCTAAGTTGGCGGGGGTATGCCCAGACGTGGGTCCCTTGCTCGCTTTGCCACTGGATTCAAGCAAGCCTGGCTGATGACGGCTGAAATGCCAGAAACCGGTCCTAGGATGCTTGTTTCCGGTCCAGGGAAGACATGGCTTGGCAGTTCGGGCTGGACTGTTCCCATGAGGCACAGGGTCAGACTGATTTGCATATGGCCATGTCTGAACTGGGGTGGTGGAGTGAGCTAAAGAATGATGATGGATTAAACCCAGATCAGTTGACTGGGGGTGAGTGTTTGATTGGCTCAAACGTTCCGTCCATCATCCCCTTTTGTATTACTTCCATCTATACACCGATGATGCACAAATCTATCTGAAGGTCGCATTCCTGGATATCATCCTCCTCCTATCCAGCACCTTGACAAGAATTCAATCATGGATGTCAAATCACCACGTTCAACTAGATCTGGCAAAAACAGAATTTCTTCTGCTATCTCCAAAGAAAGCTAATTCTTCGGTTTAAGACTGGCTGGCTCTGTTCCAGGCCTTGGAGGGCTGACCCTTCGTTGTTCAAACTGTGAAGTCACTAGGCCGGGGAGGTAAACTCTGCTCTGCGGTGGAGTTCATAGAGTTTTACCTACTCCACGCAAAAACTCCACCTACACCGCGTTGCAGAGTTTACCGGCGCTCAGTGTCGCTCACCGTAGTTTTTAAACTCTTGAAAGCTTGTTAATCCCTCTGTAGGCAGGCCCTGCGCAGTCGCCCCCCCCCCCCGCCCTCCCCTGTATTGGTGAGCCTGCACCGGTTTGAGCCCTGCTCTGTAATTGGAGATAGACATACGGAGCGATGCTGCTACCTCTCCCCAGCTCCTGGACATGATAGCGGTCTGCAGCCCTGACATCTTTCGCAAGGCTCGGTCAGAGCAGGCGTCAGAGCAGACGTCACTTGCTGTCGGCATCCTTGAATTCATGGGTGGGTTGTACCTGTGGGAAACTTCAGTGCAGTTTGGGCCTGCAGCAGACTCTTTTGTGCCAGATGGATTATGGATTAATTGAGGCAGGTAAGGCACATGCTGGCCAGCGAGGAGACATGTCCGCGTACGCTAGACAGTTATCAAGGGAGGTATTCTGCAATAGGTCAACCTGAGTAAGTAGCCTACTGCAGCGATCATTCTGTAACCACAAATTTTTTGTTCTTAGTAGGGCTGGCATAGCCTGCTAACCTTCCGAGGTAGAAATGTTGCCGTATGTTGATTCCATCTGTTATTGCGGACCTTCAGTAATGTTTAGGTGTGCTATGCAGCAATTGTTTGGAGTATGCCAAAAGCAACGTACATTTTTAACGCAATTAATTTTTAAGAGTCATAGGGAGAGGAAATGTTGCTCTTTCTAATCTTATGTGAGACTTCACTTTGCACTTCAGTCAACATGGCACAGGCAGCTGAAAAGTACATGCACACGGGTTGTCTCACTTTTGAATTGAAAATGAATGTGTCCTTCTGTAACGAAACTGGTGCTCATGTAAAGCGCTCTGATACCCAATGTCTTGGGTCTAGTTCGCGCTTTATAAAACTCTTTAATGCATGTGTTGATATTCTATAACTGTGTTTGACGTGTGTTTTTCTGAGCCCTAATGTACTCATCTAAGCTAAATTGTGGCACAGTATAGTGCATGTTTCTCTGTAGTAGTCATTTTATTTTGTTACCTTTGTTAAACTCTCTGCTGCTCAGATAGGTCCGTTTTGTTCTATTCAAAACCATATATAGGTAAATAGCAGGTTTGTTCCAGCTAGCACATCGCTTTTATGTGAGATGATTACTGTGTACGGGGAGGTAAAAGATTGTCAATAAGAAATCTGCTATACTTAATGGCATCATAATGGGTTGGTATGACTTTGGGGAATGCCTCATTTGGATTTTGGGATTGTTTTGAAGGGTAAGGTTGACCATCAGACCTTTTAACCTAGGAGGCTCGCATTAGAGAGTTCTTAAGCTGTGGAGAATTTGGACCGGTGCAGACATGAGACACCCTCTCTGGTGCTATATCTGCAAATACAAAGTGACAGGTTTTACATGAACACAGAACTGTTTAAATTGCATTAAGGCACTTATGCTGTATGTGTTGTCAGAGGATTTAGGCAATGGGTGGAAATATTAGTAATGAGCATTGACATAAAAAAAAGCCCTGCATTGGAAACAGCTGTGTCTGTGTTCAGATATCTGCTCTCCTGATTTGCAGTAATACGGATTACCTGTCAATCATGAGAACACCTTGCATTTCATTTAATCTGAGTGCAGTTGTATATCTTTTGTTGGACTGGGCAGTGGCATCCCACCGCACGCGGAACTCTGTGGAATTTCACAGAGTTTTACGGCAACTCCACGGAATTCCATGGAGGGAAACTCTGCAACCTCCGCCCAGGCCTGCAAGCCACTCAGTTTCACCCTCAGCCATTTCAACCTCGAGAGTACATCATAGCCGTTGCCAAGTGCGCCTGGTCCAGCTAAGGCTGCTATAGGGAATTAGGCAATTCATTCCAGAACAGTAACTAAAATCAGTCATTTAGGCGCTGGTTCTTTCCAGACTGGACCCACATGATCACACTCCTCTCACACATCCTAAAAGTTCATCTAGGCTCTCTTAGAGCAGTCCTACATGCTGCAGCGAGCTTTGTGACCAATCACAATAAATTTGATCACACAACCCCTATCCTGCTAACACTCCAGTGGCTTACTAGAGTCAAGAGACCAATTTAAAGAACAGCACTCGTTACATCGCATAGAAATACCATGCATGCCTTTACAAGGCGGGTATTACTACGCAATGTCAATTACAATGAGTACCATTACAACGCAAAATTTTACCACGACTATACCTTTACCACGCATGCCATTTCAACGCCAAGGCATGCGTGGTAAAGGTATACTCATGGTAAACGTTTGCACAATCCCCCGACACTACACTAATTCCCCGACCCCCAGTCCTCTCCCTACAATAACACTACACTACCCTGCACAACCCCCCAACACTACACTAATTCCTAAAACACTACCCTACCCTACACAAACACCACAACACTACCCTAAACCCTAACACGCTACCCCCAGCACGACCCTCCTCCTACCCCCAGTCCGTTCCTACACTCAAACACTACCCTGCACGACCCCCGACACTACCCTAAATCCTAAACCACTACCCTACACAAACACTACAACACTACCCTAAACCCTAAAACACTACACTACACTACACAAACACCACAACACTACCCTAAACCACTACCCCCCGCACGACCCCCAGTCCGGCCCCTACACTCTAACACTACCCTGCACGACCCCCTCGACACTACCCTAAACCCAAAAACACTTCCCTACACTACACAAACACCACAACACTACCCTAAACCCTGAAACACTACCCATAGCACAACCCTCCCCCTACACACAACCCTACACTACACAAACATTACTACACTACTTCGACACTACCCTAAACCCTTAAAAAGTAACCCCGACCCCAAGCACAATCCCCCTTACCTCTCTTTCCTCGTGGTTCCTCTCTCCTGGTTCCAGCATCGACAGAGGGGCGGTGTACGTCGTTGTGAGGAAACGGAACAGCCCAGTTTTCTCACAACGATGTGGATAACCATTACATCGCATGCGTTTTAAAAGCGCATGCGATATAATGGTTTGCGTTGTAATGGTAGTCGTTGTTACATCGCATGCGTTGTTACCCATGCGATGTAACAATTTGCGTGGTAACAGCCTCGTTGTAATGGCTGTTTACCCAATTTAAAACCTCATGCACTAATAACAAACGACTGCACTCATCTTCCTGGTACCAAACTAAGAAACTGAAAATTGTGGGCAGCAAATGGGGTCTAGAAATGCTCCTTGAGCCTCCCACCTTCAATCTAGAGCAATTCATGAACCAATCATTCTCCATAAGTACTACAAGAATTTGGAACTCCCTCCATCCGATCATCTGCCTGACCACATGCCATGCTACATTAAAAAAAAAATCTCAAAGCTCACCTTTTCAAAAGACACTTGGGTTAATTCCTCCTGCTCCCATAGGCTCCCAAATGTATCCTTTAATTTGTCTGAGGTTGTATGTCAAATATAACCCTGCACAGACTTCCAAAGAACTTTATTATGTACAGCCTTCCTCCTACTTACTCCTGATATCCTGCTTTTCATATTGGTATTCACGATGTGATTGTTTTATTTTGATTCTAATATAAAGTGCTGTGATGCACATGGGCCAAGTCAGCACTATATAAAATCATTAAGATTGAATACATAAAATATAATGTCCCTTTTTCTATTCTATGCATAAATCTCTGAGGCCTAATTGACATTAAAGAAAACTACAAATGAACATTTGGAATTTCGAAATTAGAGATAGATCAGTTTGTGACAATTCCGCTTCTTTACCAACACACAGAATACAGCTGGAAAGCTGAAAAACTGCATGCAACGCAGAAAAGAAATGTAAAAATCAAGATCACAATTAAACAAATAGGTTTTGGGAGCGTTTTGACAGATTATAAAAGGCGGAAATCTAACACCGATAACATGTACTTCATATGTGCTTGGGCATTAGTACACGATTGAACAAGAAACTGCTACACAGTAATATTCCTCATCTGGCAGCCTAAGTTCTGCTCATTTCAATCAAATGTTATTTGGGTTAACTCCCCTCACTAAAATAACACAAATTAAAATTCTCACACAGAAGACTTGCAGGAAAATAACTTCCACATTAAAGAGGCTGAAAGGGCCAGACCCATAAGTTCTAGGCTGTTCTAGAGTCACACTCCAATGTTTTTATTAGCAGCATGGAAGTGAAGAGGGGAGGAAAATCATTAGAGTAGCGATCAATTAGCCAATAACTCTCCTTGATACATAATAACCCACGGACAACTACTTAAGGTTAGATAATTTATTACAAAGCCAAGAACAACTGAACATAGAGAAACCTTAATACAAGAGTATAGAAATACATAGGAAATAGCATGAAGCCAAATCTGCGCATCCAGTTTAGGCAATGCAACATGAACAATACAATTATTTCAAGAAGTAGAACACAGAAAATCAGGAAGCATGAGTCCATGTTTCCCTGCATCAAAAGTTGGTGAGTGAAAAGCATAAATCTATCCCTACTCTAGCACTAAGTGACATCCCTAAATAAGCATTTACAGGAAGAAGGGTAAAAGGTGTCAGCACGTGGAGTCTCACTAAGAAGCTTTTCCACGATCAATGGGCCAAGTAGCATAGAGCTACCGGAGACAGAGCTGGTTCCAAGATGCTCTCTCTCTGAAGGCAAGCAAAGAGTGGCGCACTATCCCTACTCTAAGGACCAGTTATCCATAGGTAGCAATCCTAAGATGCACTTCGGATCACGCCATCCACCCTGGGTACAGTCCTGAAGGTAACTTTCCACGATGTCAATGGTGAGCTTCCCTTGTTACAATCTGTCCTTGGTTCGCAGGCCCTTTACCGTGTAAAGCACAACTAGCTTCCTTTAACGACTCAAGCCACATGATTGCAACTTCTTCTCTCCTTGCCTAGCTTACTAAAACAAAGTCATTACTTTTCCTAAAGAATGTATTCTCCACCTGCAATGGACACCTCACGTTAACAATAATTTCATGATTATATGTGGATGCGTTCTACACATGATTATGATGCACCGCTACAATTTAAATGATTTTTCTGCTACATCAGTTCCCCCTCTGATGACGTTGAGTCATCACAAACCTTCCAACATCCCTGTGAGTAGACCGATCTAAACAGATGTCGTAGCTAGTCTTCTCTGTCTGAACTCCTCCATTCGCTTCAGATTCTCATAATGACTGTCCTGCAGTCTTTCCATCCTTCTCTCTCTTTCCCTTAAGGAGTTCTCACCCTGCCTTGCCTTGTGCCACTTGTATGCTCTTATCATTCCAACCGGGACAATGATACAGATTATAACAATCAGTATTGGCTACAAGATGTATCCAAATATTCCACTTCCCAAATTTGCAAACAATTTTCCAACTGCTCCAAAACCTTTTCCAACCTTATCCCAAATTCCCTGGGCTGCAGGGTCCTGTATCTCATGATGTATATCCAGTGATTTTATTAATATATCCCCTCTGATCTTTACTTTTAACAGGGATATAAGTACAGCACTGTTGGACCTTCAGCATTCGACAGACTCCGCCTTCCTTTGCTAGTAATACATCTAACTCAAGACGGTTCTGCATTACCATGGCTCTTATCAAGACCATCTCCCCATCCAAGAGTAACAAAGACTGAGCTGTGTTAACAGACAACTTAACCACTATGGTTGACAGCCTTCTAATCTTGACGTCATTTTTAACACTACTCTTAAACTAGGTATTACCACTCCAAATATATCTCCTCCAACCTCTCCTGCACTCAATCTATGTTTCTCCCTATTGCTCGACTTCCTCTCCAAACACTCCAGATCCTCCACATGATATATCTTTGGGAACATAAAAGCCAAATAACATGAACCATATCATTTGCTCGGTAACCAACCATATGCATTCTTTCCACACACAAAATACACTCCTGGTAACATTCGAACTGACTCTTGCAAAGACGTCTTCCAAGGACCAATTATTGAGAAGATATGATCACACACACTCTGTCCCACAAACACTGTATCATATCTACTTGTAAAGTGACATATGCAAAGTGTTCCTCGCTGTTACCAATCTAAAGGTATTGGACCAGAACTTCCCTTAGCCTTACAAGCTAACTCCTCCTTGGTCCACTCAGAATTCTTGTCCTTGCTATCAGTACTACCAACTAATCCCCTGCCTCTATCTTCTACTTGATCTACACATTTCTTTTAGGAGGCATGTGCTGTAGCGGAAATTGCATTTTATTTGTAGGGGTGCATTATAATCACACGTGTAGAACGCATCCACATATAATCCTTTGTTCTAATAACATGAAGTGTTAGAATTCTGAAATGTATTAACCTAAAACGTGATGTGCTTCGACCCTTGTGAAAGTAAAATGGAGAATTAACGTGACCAGTGAACGCAACTGGCAGAAACATTAACGTGAAGAACTTGTGTTGTGAAACTGACAATTATTCAAGTACTAAATGTGTTTATTAGTTGTGTCATTTAAATGTAGGTAAATGCATTAACTGAATGTGCCTTATATTTCAATGCAAATTCATAAAGCTCATATGCTGATTTCTTATGTTAGTTGGACTTCGTAGACCTAAACTGTAATTCCCTGGAAACTCTCGCTTTAGAATTAACAGTTTGAATTTCCTATGCTGTGGAATTAGTTCTTTCTCCAGTTTTGTGTTGCAGGGGGAAGAAGCATTTTTGTTAGCTAGAATAATGTCTTTGTTTTAATAGTCAGGCAAGGAGAGAAGAAGTAACACTCATGTCGCTTGAGTCAATTAAGGAATGCCGTTATGTTTCACACAGGAAAAGGCTTGGGAACCAAGGACAAATTGTTGCAAGGAAAGAACACCGTTGTCCCATGGAAAACTACCTTTAGAATTGTACCCAGAGCAGATGGCGTGATCTGCTATGACTCTTGGGAAAGTTATCTACAATAATGTGATGATGGGAGTAGGGAACGCGCCCACATCTTCTTCTGCCTTCGGAGAGAGAGCATCTGAAAACGAGATCGGTCTCGGTAGCTTTATGCTACGTAACCCATTAACTGTGGAGAAACTTCTTAGGGAGACTTCACATGCTGACACCCTTTACCTTCTTTCCTTAGCATGCTTAAGTAGGAATGTCATATTAGTGTTAGTGTAGGGATAGATTAATGCTCTTTACTCATCAGCCCTTGATGCAGGGGAATCTGGACTCGTGCTTTCTGATCCTCTGTATTCTGTTCTTGAATTAATTGTTTTGTTTATGCTACATCGCCTCAATTGGATACGCAGATTTGGCTTTATGCTAATTCCGATGTATTTTTACACTCTCGTCTTGAGGTGCCTTTATGTTCAGCTGTTTTTGGCTTTGTAATAAATCAAACTAACGTCACAAAGTTGTCTGTGGTTACTATGTGTCCCAGAGGATTCTCTGTTAAGTGATTAGCTTGTTAACGGATTTCCTCCCCTCTATGCTTTCATGCTACTAAAAAGAACCATCCGATTGAGTCTTTAAAACAGGTACAGAACTCATGGGCCGTACCCTTTCACATGTTAGATTATGTCTATGCGCATAAGCAGTGTCTAATGTTACTGTAGGTGCAAAATAGCTTTCCATTCTCTCTATTTGCTTACAATAATTGTATTTGTGAGAATACAAATCATAATTTGAGAAGTAATACTCGTAATGGCCTTTCCCATAGAACATACTGAGAAGTAAGCTATATCTAATGCCATAAGTTAAGGGCAAGTGATGATATCGAGTCCCCTCCTCAACTGAGGCAGGCAATTGTATGCACACGTAACAATCTCTCACTTCCATAGTATCAATATACACATACAAAAATATAGCATAAGCATTCAGTGTGTAATCACCTTTAGATAGGTCTATATGAAGAAAGTGACTAGTTTGTTCTATTAAGCCTTTCTCAGATCCCAGTGTACCCTCTTTTGGAACAGCAATGGTAGGTGTGGATGTTCCTTGTAGCCCCATCCTGTGTTCCCTGCTTTTGGATGAACTCAAAATGGACTCTACAATGACTGCAGCTATTAGTATACCTAACCCTACAATGAGTGTACCTATAATACATTTGTGCCTACGATTCGAATTTTCAGACTCCATCTTTAAGTAGCTCGGGTCATAGTTCGAAAGAGGTTCAACACTCAAAGTCTCTTTTCGCCACCTCTCTCCACGTGTAACAAAAGTCTTTTGAGCAACTATGAAATCTCAGAAAGTTCTTTTGAAATGTCTCTGCTTTACAATATGTACACAGCTTGGAAGACTTCCCTAGCCCTCTTTCTTCTTCTAAATAAAAGTCCCTAATGGTATTCTTCTTCCACTCTGGCCTAGGTTATCTTCTTCAGAGCAATTATTTACAGTTTTAAGTTCAGTTCACATCCCTAATCAAATCAGAGCCAACTTCCTCAATGACACGTTGCAACAGTTCAGCTCTCTATGCTGCAATCTCTTGAGGAGACTGTGGCACTCCAAAACTTGGAAATTCAATGTCCTCCAGAATCAGAGTACGCAAGCCACTCAACCTTGGTGGGAAAGGAACAGTCAATGACAGAAGTGCATTTGCTTCAATTCCAGGAACTCTCAACAAGATCTCGACAACCGTATTGAAATCTCAGACCTCACTCTCCCCGGCATTTGTAACCAAGAAAGTCCACTCGGGAGAGTAATATCTCCAACACTGCACTCAAGTTCGCCTGGATCATCTCGCACCTTCTGTGTTTGACTGTGTTTCGCTTAGATCAGACTCTGAAGATTCATCTTTTGGTGCAAGTTCTCTTTCAGATGCAAGTCTCAGATTTTTCCTCCTCTGTTTCACCGGCCACGTTTCACCAGCAACATCCTTCTTTCTTAACTGCACATGACTATTTGTCACACCAGTCTCTTCTGCCGAGTCAGACTCTATACCACTTGAAATGTTACTGTATCCCTCAGAGTCTATACCAGGGTCTTGTGTAGCGTGACCCCCCTCAGATCGACTTGGTATGTGTCCAGCCACTTCAGGTACCTCTACAACTTGGCTTGCCCTCTCCTGTGACCCTCGGTCATGGCTGGAAATACATCTGGGAGAGGAGCTGTTTCATCGGAGGGACCTGGGACTCATCGTGTGTGGGAAGCGTGAATCCATTTCGGCAATCCTCCGCACTTCACAGCCATCATAGTTACCAGTATCACTTGGTATGACCCACACTGAGAGTTAAGACAGTTTTTCCTCACTGGTTTCTTGACTAGAACCCAGCCACCTGGGTTCAGGTCGTGGCAGAGATCCCTTGAGGTCTGTGCAGTCTTAGCTTCAACCTGATGAGACACAGAACGACCCACGTCAGCCAATCCTTTACAGTAGTCAAAGACCAAATCATCTATGATGCCCACTAGTGCAGTGGAGGGTTCAGCAGGTAAGCGCATTGCTCTTTCCATGATTATCTCATGTGGTGACAACCCAGTTCTCCCGATAGGAATGCTGCACAAACTCATCAGCACTAGAGGCAATGCATCAGGCCATTTTAAAGATATCGAAGCACACACTTTAGCCAACCTTGCTTTTAATGTCCCGTTGACTTGTTCCACCATTCCCAATGCCATTGGCCTGTAGCTACAAAGCAGTCTTTGATCTACACTCAAGGCGGTACACAACAACTTTGTGATCTCGTTATGAAAGTGTATCCCTCTATCCGAGTCCAATGTAATTGGAAATCCGAATCAAGGAATGAGTTCCCTCAACAACAACTTCGCTACTGTGAGACTATTACATCTCCTAGTTGGGTAAGCTTCAACCCATCAGGAAAAGATGCACGCAACAACCAGAATGTACCTCAATCCATTACACACAGGCATCTCAACATTTGGATACGATTAAAGGGACCCCCTGATCTGAAAATATGACTCAAGGTAACAACAGTCTTTTTTTGGCACGTGACACACCGATGACAAACAGCTACTGCAATCTGCTGCATGAATTTGCCTCGCCATTGGGTTTAACAAACTATCTGATAACACTGCCCTACCATCAGCTTACACCCGTATCCTTCCCTTTCTCACAACCAGCTCTGATCCAACCAGCTTGTTCCTGATCTGCAGCTTCCGATTGCAATCTCCTCACCTCATCCCATGTGTCAGCGACAGCTAGCATCATGCTGACTTCGGTCTGTTCTGTACTCTCGCCAGCACAATCAAGTGCAACTTCATGTGCGTACCTATTTTCTGTTGTGACAAAATGTGACAAAATAATTTCCCCTTCCATGGGCTGCGCACTGCAATTGCAGAGCTTCCAGCAGTTGTCTCGCACATTCCCCATTCCTGATCGGGGAACCTGATGACGTTAGGAACCATAACTGTCCGAAATCATGAACCAGACCGAAACCATACTGGCTACGGCATAGATCGGGACTCAGATTTGTTCAGAAACTCAGCATGCGTCAAGGCAATGATTTCAGCCACTTGTGTGGAGTGCACTCCCTGTAAATAAGCAGCTTCCACCACTGTGGAGGTGGCACAGACAGCAAACCTGCTCTCAAATTAGCTTCATTGTCTCTTAGGCATGAACCATCAACAAAAAGGACTTGATCGGGATCAGGCATTGGCTCATCGACAATGTCAGGTCTCCGCTTTGTGCAAAGCTTAGTGACATCCAGACAGTCGTGGTCTTCACATTCTTCCCCATCAGCATTTGGAACAGGCAACAAGGTAGCAGGATTTAACACAGAACACCGCTTCAGAGTAACATTCTCAGTGGCAAGCAACACCTGCTCATATCTGGTCAATCTGTTATTCATCAAATGCTGTGTTTTGGTTCTCGTCATCAGGAGATCAACTGAATGTGGCACATATACTGTAAGTGGGTGACCCATCACAATGCTTTCACATCGCTCAATACTGACACCTGTTGCAGCAACGGATTTGAGACATCTGGGCAACGCTGAAGCTATTGGATCTAAAGTAGCTGAGAAATAGGCCACTGGTCTATGGACACCTCCATGTGTCTCGGTGAGTACAGATAGGGCACAACCCTCAATTCGTGGCAGAACAGCAAAAACGCATTGTTGTAATCAGGCATTCCAAAAGTTGGAGCACGACACAGGCACTACCTCAACTCCAGGAATGCACGCAAACAGTTATTGTCCCACAAAACCGGATCACATACATCCTTGTGGGTCAGCATCTGTAAAGGCTTCGCCATCAGGGAGAAATTGGGAATCCACTGTCGGCAGTAGCCAACCATTCCCAAGAACATTCTGACCTCTTTTTGGGTAGCGGTCAGATTCATTTTCATGATCGCCTCCACTCTCTCTGGTGACACCTTCCATTTGCCCTTCTCAATTCGATGACTCAAATATTGTACTTCTTTAAGGCAGTACTGAAGCT
The DNA here is from genome assembly GCA_963921515.1 of Calotriton arnoldi. Lineage (NCBI taxonomy): Eukaryota > Metazoa > Chordata > Amphibia > Caudata > Salamandridae > Calotriton > Calotriton arnoldi. The sequence goes on from CAWUFW010000459.1 coordinate 3,702,523, forward strand.
TACTCGGAGAAACCTTATGCCCACTGTCAGAAAGATGATTCAGTAAGGCAATAGTATCGTCTCAGCAAGCCTCTCTTGTTTCAGATGCAATGAGAAGGTCATCGATGTACTGGACTAGCACTGAGTTCCAAGGTAGATCAAGCTCTCAAGTTTCTTTTTCAAGACCTTATTGAATATGGATGGACTTTCAGTATACCCTTGTGGGATACGACATCATGTTCAGACGTGATTCTCCAGACGGAAAGCAAATACAAATGTTCTCTCCTCGTGCAATGGAATGCAGAAAAATGCCTGGCAGAGGTCAATCACCGTGAACCACTCAGCTTCACAAGGAATCTGGAATAGGATTACAGATGGTACCACGGGACAACATGGAATCACTATGGGCCTCATTACGATGGCGGAAGGCCCGCCACCGCCAGCCGTTCGGTGGCGGGCCTTCCGCCATCGGACCACAATTTCCCCCCTGCCAAATTAGGATGGCGGGGGGAATCCGACCGCGACCGTGGAGGGCGCAAAGACTTCCCGCCACGGATCCGCCACAGGCAATCAGTCCGATTGCCTGGCGGAGCGGGCAGCATCCGAAAAATGGTGGCGGTGCCTAGCAGGCACCGTCCACCAAATTACAATGCTGCATCCTCGCCAGCCGGTGTATGGCCGTAGAACCGCCATTCACAGGCTGGCAGTGATTGTATTTAGGGGCCCGTTGCGGGCCCCCCTGGGGTGGGGGGTGCACATGGTACCCCCCTACATTTCCCTGCACTAAGTGGCAGGCACTGCGTGGTGCCTGCCACGTAGTGCAGGGAAATGTAAACAGTGCATCTTTAACATTGCGGCGGGTGCTGCTAGCCGCAATGTTAAAGATGGTAGATGCGACCGCCACGGTGGGGGTGGCATCGTAATAACACCGGTGGGACCGCTGCCTTGTAGGCAGGCGGTCCCACTCCCCGACACGATGGCGGACGCACTGCATTCCATCCGCCATCGTAATGAGCCCCAATGTTATTAACCTTCCTATGGGTTCACTGATAGAATATCAATGCTAAAAACATCAATGGTAAAAATATCGATTGTAAAAATATCGACTCCCTATACTTAGACAGGTAAGTACAAAAATATTGAATCAAAAATATCGAAGTTAAAAATATAGATGTAAAAAATATCGATCTAAAAATATGAATAAAATAAAATAATATATATTAAATATATAAAATATTAATATTGTCTAACAAAATTAATTAAATGTAATATACATTTTAACTAAATATAAAAATTAAACTATAAACACGCAAACATAATTTATACATATACATATATTTACTTTACAATAATTTATTAACTATTATCTTTAATTTTTAAACTTTTAAACTATATTACAATAAAATATATTCATATATCAATAATTTAAAATGGAAAAAAAACATTCTATAATTAAACATGAAACTATTAAAACAAAATAAAACGTACATTTCGCAATACAATAAATACAACAGTAGGGAGGTGGTGTTTCTCCTGTCACCTTTCTCACACTTTTCTGGTTTGACCAACTCTCTTCCCACCTATAAAGCATACTTCAAGCCCTTATTCCTATTACCACTTCTCGGATGTGCATCTTCAATCCCGTTACTCTCTTTTCCTCTAGCTCTTGATCACCGTAAGTAAGCCTATGATTTCCCTGTAGTGTTTTGTTTTTGTAGTCCACCCCATACCTCTGAGTCAATTCTGAAAACTTCTCATGTACCTGTCTTGCCCTTCGGGTGATATCCTTCGCTACAAACAGATCGTCCAGCTCATAGGTCTCTATTGTATCCAAAGGTTGATTCTGACTGATGATTTCGTCAACTTAAGCCTTCAGCTACACCACATCCACCAACTTTGGCTTCCCCACAGTTTTAGGAGTACCCTGACTCGACCCTTCTACTCTGACTCTCCTTGCTGCTGATATAATCCCTCAGCCATGACTCTAAATCCGCAACATCTAAAACATGCTGCTTATCAGGAGCTCTTTGAGACCTGCCACTTGGCCCTCTTACCGGAGTTTCCGACATTTGCTGATCTGAGTTAGTGCTTATCATAGTTATAGACAGTATAGTACTGGACCCAATCCGTACTCCGGAAGGATCAGCGGTCGTCACTACAGGGTTACTAGACTCCATCGGCGCTAAAGGATGACAATTCCCATTCGCACTTCCTCTTCTTCCCAACCCAGTTCCTTTAACAGGTATGGGTTGTCCCTGTCGAACATTCCGACGGATCTTGGGTCATAAATAGGAACGACAGAAACAATGGTAATCGGTACTGTAAGAGCTTCCGGCAACCGTGAAGCAGCAAGAAACACCTTCCTATCCTGCACCTCCTGAAGTGGAGACTCCCGTCCCCCTTATTCCTGTCGATATCACTCTCGCAACCCCTGAATCAGGAGCTGTCAGAGCTGATAAGCTTCTTGCATTCTCAGTGTCTTCAGCGCTTCGTCCCCCTTCATTTGTTTGTGGACTGTAAGTTGGTGGACGCTCAGCCAACAACCCATCAAACAAGCTGCCTTCATTATCACTGCTGTCACTCCCATTTGTCCTCCTGTACCTATCCTGTGGTCCTCCGTCTCCTACTAGTACTGGGTACAATCTCTCTACCTCAATGGTGTTGTCGTGTAGTTCCTACTAATCCTTAGGATCTGCACGTTTGTTGGACAAAGTAAACTAGGGGCTTGGTGCCTGGATTTATTCCTCACAGGTATTGTTGGTCTATAGACCAGCTAGCTCACAGTGCCACCGTATGCCTCCCTAACCTTACAAGGGAGCGAATGGTTTCTAGCAACCACTGAACATGACAACCCTGACCCCTCAGGGATCGTGGAAACAGTACAGAACCTTTTCGCTCAGTCACTCGTGCTCACTTATGCTCAGAGAGGTAAACAGAGAATACAGAGTGAGACGTTTTTAATATATTTAGTGAACCAACATTATTGTTGTATAAAATACATGTGCTGCAATGATCAATAGACAGAGGCAGATAAAAGTGATTATGAGCACCAAAAGCGTGAATAGTAGATATAGTTCTACCATGATGCTAAAACAGTGTATATATGCAGGCATATAAAACAAGGTAGTAATTGAGCATACTCCAACTATGCGGCCCCTACCCTAAGTGTAACTAGAGTGTGTGTAAATGTGGAGCCAAGAATCCCTCCAAAGGACGATCCAATCCCATTACCTGATGGGAGAGAATGAAGGACCCCAACTTGGTCACAAACTGGACACCCCTCACGAGATGTCAGACCACTGCGTGATGAAGTCTCAGCATGCAAGGACCCTCGGTGTCAGCTGAAGTGCCTCCTCTACTGGGATGCTCATCATTTATAATAGAAAGCAGCCTTGCAATGTGCATATAAATTAGTTATGTTATGGATATGTCGATGGTTTGATCGATTGCCCTGTGAGATTCTCAGAAGTTGGGGCACTTGCATTAACTGGTTCTGATTCGAAGTGGCGAAGTGAGCTAAAGAACGATGATGGATTCAACCCAGAGCTGAGACTGGGGGCGAGTGTCTGAAAATTTCAGCGCTTCGTCCATCATCTCCTTGTGTTTGCTTTATTCGCCCTAAGTTGCTAGGCTATGCCCAGACGTGGGTCCCTTGCTCACTTTGCCACTGGATTCAAGCTAGCCTGGCTTGTCGTGTAGTTCCTATAAAAAGTATACAGGATCTGCACGTTTAGACAACTTACACTGTAGTATTGGTGTCAGACTGATTCTGCACACCCCCATCGGGTATGTTGGCCCTTTTGTACCAACTAGCTCACAGTGCCACTAGAATCTCCTCTTACCAAGGAGAGAATAGTTCCTGGCAACCATCGAACATGACAACCCTGATCCCTCAGGACCATGGAAACAATATTCTACCTTTCGCTCAGTCACTCGTGCTTACTTAGTCTGTCTCAGAGAGATACACCGAATAAACTGGCTGGGCGTTTTTCCAATAAGCATTTATTGAACAGTTGTTATTCTGGTGTAAAATAAATGAGCTGCAACAACCGCTAGACAGTATAAGATATAAATGATTAGCAGTACTATAAAGGTGAATGGATGGTATAGCTCTACCATCTTGCAATAATCATGAATACATTAGAGTATATAAAACACATGATAAAAAGATGCGTACTCCTACGATACCTCCCTAACTAGATGTACCTAAGTGTACCTAGCATGTATGTAGGTGTTAAGCCAAGAATCCCTCTAGGATTTAGTCAACCCCATTACCTGAAGTGTGGGACCCCATCCTGGTCTCGAGTTGGACACCCGCGAGGGATGTTAGACCACTGCGAGCTGAAGTGTCTGCATGCAGGAACCTCAGCACCTCTGGTCAGTGTGTCGGCCGGGAAGCCTCGGTCTCCTCTGTCTTATCTTAGCAAGATGTGATGTATATATCACAGTTGTTTTTAAATCCTGCTACACCTGCACTTTTGTTAAAGAAACTCTGGTTGGCTGTGAGTGTGCGCATTTTGGGATTCCCTTTAACGCTAGTTACACCATGTCTGGGCTACTGGTTTACCGCCCACCAGGACCTTCTAAAGAGTTTAGGGCTGCACTCATCGATACAGTTAGTTCCTTGGCTATGAGATCTGACAATGTTAGCGTTATTGGTGATTTAAACTTGCATCTTGACAGCCCCCATGACTCAGAAGTGGGTAACTTCTCTGCTGACCTGGCGGCCTGTCAGCTGCTCCAACTGGTCCAAGGCCCTACCCACTCCCCTGGCCATTTGTTAGACCCAGTCTTCTCTAACCTTCCCTCCCTCACAGTCAATACCCCCATCCCGGTGTGCTGGTCCGACCACTATCTGATCCCCATGACTCTCTTGGGGGTAGAGCCCCCCCGGAGGGTGCTCCAGAAATTCTCTCAAACGCCCCTGGCACAAATTAAATATTGACCAATTCCATGCCCTCCTCTCTATGAACACTCTCAGCATGCCGGATGATCCGGATGCTGCCGATAAAGCACTATGGGACTGGATCCTCCTCCCTCTGGACACACTTATTTCTGCTAAATGGTCTAAGTGCTGTAACACTAAATCTAGTCCTTGGTAGAATGACAAGCTCGCTACTATGCGTAAAGCATGTAAAAGGTTGGAGCGGGCTTGGAGACGGGATTATGACCCGATCCTGAAGGGGTGTTATCAGGCAGCCATCAAGAAGTATCACACGGCTATTCAGACAGAACGGGCAGCTTACTTTGCAGACGAGATCAGGAGCAGCAGTAACCCCACCAAAGGTATCTTCTCTATACTTAAAGATCTTAAATCAGCAGGGGTATCTGCAGCGCCCTCGATTACGTCGGATGAGCAATGTGAGGCTCTCGCCACCTTTTTTGTTAACAAGGTGGAAAACATTTATAAGACCTTTCCTCAAGCTGCTATGTGTTCTGACCCTGTGTGTAGATCCCTTCCTACTCACACGCTTGCCGCTTTCCCACCGATCTCCCAGGATGAGCTGCGCTTACTAGGTAGCAAGGTTAAATCTGGCTCTCCTGCTGACCCCATGAAGCCTGATCAATTTATGAAATCGCTACCTGTGCTTCTTACACCTCTGGGTCAGGTGATTAACATGTCCCTGTCTATGGCAGCTGTCCCTAGGACTTGGAAGCAAGCAAAGGTTGTCCCCCTGCTAAAAAAACCTACCCTCGATACAGCTAAACCTGAGAACTTTCGTCCTATTTCTCTCCTGCCGTGGGCATCCAAGATCTCTGAGGCCTACATAAATTCCATCTTGACAGGTTTTTTGGAAGAGAATAACATACTAGACCCCTCTCAGAATGTCTTTCGCCCGGGCCACAGCACGGAGTCTGCTCTCCTAGCTGTGACCGAACATCTGAGGTTAGCTCTAGATGCGGGACGTACTTCGGCACTGATCTTATTAGATCTCAGTGCCGCATTTGACACGGTTTCTCACCAGATCTTGCTGCAAAGGTTGGAGGAGGCAGGCATTGTGGGCTCTGCCCTGGACTGGTTCATCTCTTTTCTTTCTGAGAGGACCTTCCAGGTAATGCCCCCCCCTTTTGCCTCCATGGTCCATACTATCAAACAAGGTGTGCCACAGGGCTGCTCTGAGCCCAACGCTTTTCAACTTGTACGTCCAACCATTAGCAGCTGTGGCCAGGAGTAGAGGACTTACAGTGGTATCATATGCAGACGATGCACTCTCTGAGAATTCCGTGCGGGACGCTCATAAGTTTCCGAGCGATCTCGCTGCTATCGCTGAGTGGATAACTGCCAACTGCCTCCAGCTCAATGCCAGCAAGTCTGAGGTTTTGCTGGTAGGGAAAGATTCTGAGCTGTGCAGTGAACGCTGGTGGCCTGCCACCCTGGGCTGTGCACCCGCCCCCAAACAGGTGGTGAAAAATCTAGGTGTTTGGGTGGACTCGGCCCTCAGCTTCCAGGTCCAAACTAAGAAAGTGGCAGGGACTTGTTTTGGTATATTGCGGGGGCTCAAACCGCTGTTGGGTTTTTTTGATCCGTCCATCAGGCAGGTTATTGTTCAAGCCACCGTTTTGTCGAGACTGGATTATGCTAGCTCGCTCTACCTGGGGACGAACAAGACTGAGATTCTGAGACTGCAGAGGGTCCAAAACACAGCTGCTAGAACTCTCCTTGGCCTCCCTAGAACCTGCTCCACTACCAGTGTTATTTGTCGGTTACACTGGTTGCCAGTGGCCAGACGTGTGGAGTTTAAGTCCCTCTGCATTGCGTTTAAAATCTTGAATTTTTCCTCTCCGGGCATCTTGGCCAACCTGCTTTCATCATATACACCCACCCGCCAACTCCGCTCCATGGGTCATCATCTGGCGGTTGTTCCCCGGGTAAGGAGGGTGTGTGCTGGTGGGCGCTCCTTCCGCACACTGGCAGCCAAGCTCTGGAATTCACTTCCTATACACATCCGCAGCATTAATAATTACCTGGCATTCCGTAAGGCTATTAAAACCCATCTCTTCCCTCCACTATAGGCCCTGCTTTTCTTCAGTAGCCTCTCATTTTCTGCTATCAGCGCTGGGACGCCCCTTTGCCGGGGCAGCTGTGCGCTTTATAAAATGGTATAACATAACATAACATATATACCCATAGGTCTCCCCAGGGGTCCTGCCTTGCTGTGTTACTGTTGGCCTAAGGATGACGTTGGGCATGAACTTTGTACATAGATTTTATACAGGAGATGGTAATCCTGCTGTGCTTCCAAGAATCCTCATGCATAATGTACGAGATTTCGAACCAGGGAAAAAAAAGCGTTCTGAACGCAGTGTAGTATCTAGGTAAAAGGTCTGTCCCTGTAAACCATGACAAGTGTAATGTAGGGAAGAATATAGGTGAAGCGTAATGAAGTTACCGAGGCTTATATTATGGTACCTATATGGAATACAACACCCACTGCTCTTCTGAATGGACGACATATTTAAATTCTAACCGTACTACTAGTTGGACTAGATACTTGTACGCAAATAGATCAAACATTAGTTTCAAGTTGTGCTAAAAACAATGTTTAAAAAGTTCTAAAAATCTTTAAAAAGTTTAATAAAAAAATTAAAAAAGGAAGGAATTTGCTACTCAAGCCATAGCCCTAATGTGTCTGTAGATATAGGTCGAACTACTATAAGCATTTGAAAGCCATGCATGCTCAAAAGAATGTCAATTTTGTTATGGAGTTCCAATTTTTTCATTTTGTTTTTCAAAAGTCGAATTCTTCCAGCGCACGACGGGCCAAATGAGTCAAAAGTTTATGTGTCCTGTCCCTGGACGCGGAAAAGGCGTTCGATGCGGTACATTGGCCCTTTTTGGAGGACACCTTGGTTAAATTTGGTATAGGCCCCAAGTTTCGGCACTGGATGGGTCTCCTGTGCAGAGATCCCCGGGCAAGGGTTAAGGTCAATGGTCAGCTCTCTGGAGACTTCCCCATCAGACGGGGCACCGGACAGGGTTGTCCTCTCTCTCCACTACTCTTCGCTCTCACGATAGAGATAGTGGCTTGCGTGATTAGGCAGTGCCCGGAGATTCAGGGGTTCCGAATTACACCAACAGACACTGGGGAAGAAAAGATCTCGCTCTATGCGGATGACATTTTGCTCTATATCACTCACCCGACTTTTACAATTCCCACCTTATTTGATGTCATGGATCTCTATGGGACATACTCAGGTTACACCATAAACTGGCACAAGTCGGTCATCTACAGCCCAAGAGCCTTGGCCGCTTGGCCCACTCTCCCTGGGGCCCTACAGATAGCACATACCGGGTTTACCTACCTAGGGATTTACCTCACCACAGATAAGAGGCTTTCATATCTGAGAAACAGCCAACGTGTAATAATCAATTTTGCAGTAGAAGCACAGAGATGGAAATCCCTTCCCCTCACAATCCTAGGCCGGGCAGCCATGTTTAAGATGATCACTCTGCCTCGTTTCCTTTACGCCCTTCAGAATGAGTAACTCCCCCTCTCCAGGCAGACCTTTCGGGCGGTGGACGCGGAACTACGTTCCCTTCTATGGCTTGGGAAGCAACCGAGGATTGCATTGACTACATTACACCGTAATCAGTACAATGGGGGTGGTGGGGGATCTCGCTGCCAGATAAAGAGGCCTACTACTGGGCGGAACATCTAACCCCGGTGAATGAATGGATACCCGCCACGGCGGACCACCCCACCTATATGCTGGAAAGAGACACCATGGGGAATCGTACTTGCATGTATTATCTCTATGGGGGACGGGGTAGAGTGCGACTTCTCCCGGCCACCCAAGTCACGTTAGAGGTATGGGACAGAGCGTTGAGGGCACTGGGGTGGGCTCACAAACCTACTAAACAGACACCTCTTTGGCACTGTCCCTGGTTAAAAGAAGTCCACAAACTGAAAGGCTTTGAGGGGTGGGACGCCATAGGCATTTCTACCATAGGGGACATCATAGCCAAGGGTAAACTTAAAAGTTTCCACGCGTTGCAGACAGATTTTGGGTTGCACACCTCCCAGTTTTTTAAGTATGCGCAACTTCGACATGCCTGGCAGGCGGAGAGCTCCTTATCCTCCTCGCTACTGGAATATGCACCACTGGAGGGGCGCCTGCTACAGGAACACATACCTACTAAGGCAGTATCACTCACATACCGGACCTTGAATAATAATGCACCAGACAGGCTGGGGAGGCTGAGGGAGTCCTGGGAACTGAACTTAGGCACACTTGAAAACATAGACTGGGAAGCAGCCTTAATGCACCATCGAGAGGTGGCCATTAAATCCCGTCTCCGCCTCATCCAATATAAGATACTACACAGAGTCTATTATGATAGGGCCCGGCTTCACCGAATGGGCCGCGCCAGCGACCCGAATTGTCAGAGATGTGGCCATAAACAGGGAGATTTCTATCATACCATCTGGGACTGCAACAAAATACAGACCTACTCGGAGAAGGTGTTGGGGGAATTGAGCAAGGTTCTAGACACAACACTACCACTGGACCCTAAATTCATACTGTTGGGCATACCCGGGATGTAGCTTTAGGACGCCCGCAGCTCATTTTCGCCATGTTAGCCCTGGTGGTGGCGAAACGGGATGTAGCACGAACATGGGGAGCGGCAACAGCACCCCAGCTCAGAGAGTGGAAGGCGGGAATGGATATGTACATGGCGGCAGAAAGGGTCACCTACAAGGCGAGAGGATGCCCGAGAAAATTCCGCAGGGTATGGGGCAAATGGAGGGCATATTATGGGCTAGATGGGGGGCTGGGCGATGGTTAGTGGGCCTTTTAGAGGTCCCTCCTTTAACCCTAGCCATGAGTACCGGCTCGCTCGTCTCCAAGCACTCCAGAAGGGGAAGAAACATGAGATACTGCAACGAAGAACTGTGAATGGGTGGGACCTGAAGGTTCGAGTCGCCCCAAGGGATAACGATGTGGGACTATATGTGATACGGATTGTATATGTATGCCTCTGCATGACTGTAACCGATTTTGTTATGCTTTCTTTTGTTTTTTGTTTTGTACAAAATACAAATAAAAACATTTCTAAAAAAAAAAAAAAAGTTTGTGTCCTGGCTGGTAGACGAAACATTTTTGTTGCTTGCCTCCGCAGTCGACGGTCCCTGTACCACCTCGCAGATTATGTCAATTGAGCACAGATGATCTTCCGTACTGTCCACAGCCGGTGCTGGGGCAGCCTGTGCGCCAGCCAAGGCCTGGGTGTCAGGGGAGGAGCCGGTGCCCATACCAACAGGAGCAGATACGACCTGTGGTGGCTCTAGGAATTCCACCATCAACATGGGAATACACTGGGGACACTGCAGAACATGGGCCGTTATCGGGTCCAGTAAAGCATCAACGTCCGGTTGTGCACATGATGGGAGTGTCAGACAGATCCAACACGCATTCTTCTCCGCAAAACAGGCATCGGAGGACAGGTAAGATGCAGTCCATCTAGACTGGTCTAAATGAAAAGAACCCAGATGCACTTAGTTCTCTTAGGGGAGGTGTGCCTAGATGTTGTACCATGCGATCACGGTATTTTCGCTCCAGGAGTACTGTTTCCATCTCCTTGGTGACTGGGACGTCCATTGCGTAGCAGAAAAATGACAATCAGGATACCTGCTATTAGAAACAGGATCAGCGGCAGCCCTCCAAATATGCTTCCAAATATGGAGTGTATAAAGTTTGGTATAACTCCGAGGACCGTCTGAAAGGTGCTTAATAGTCCAGAACCGATGGTCTTAAATAGGTGGATGATGCCTGTCGTATCACACATGTTAAAGATAGGATTTACCATTTCTGCAAAATGGAAGGGGCCTGTATCTCTGCCGAAGACCTTCGATCTGGAGATCAAAAGTCTATCGAGCGGAGGTTAAGGGCACGGATTTCTGTAAAAGCATGGCTTTCATTCGGCTCAGATCATCAAACCGTATTAATGAAACATTTAGCGAAGGCCATAATGGCGCCTAGCTGACTGTATGTGTTGGTGGAAACAATACTTGCATACAGTAAGTAACCCTGGAGCTCACGGTTACCAGATATGCGATGCCCGGAAGCATCCCACAGCAACCTTGATCTTTCAGCATCAAGTAACTCCCATTCGAAAGTAGCCTGAACACTGGAGTGATCACGGCAGCAGGGGCACCCCTTAAGTGACAAGATAACTTTGCTACTGAACCGTTACAGGCCCCGTGAAGCATTATATCCTGGCATATGAGTGATCCACTTAAAGTATTCTCGCAGTTAGTACCGCTTAGAAACACTTCTTTTTCCCCACTCCGGCATCGAAATCTGTATGGTAATTCCCAGGATTCCTTAATGAATTCCCTACCTATTTCTTCATATCTGCCTGCCTGCATTTGTTCAAGGCAATATTGGAATTGAAAGGTAGTGAACGGAAGAGTAATGTGGCCATGGATTAACCATTTCGTGGATGGGGAATCTGCCACTGTAAAGGCTAATCTATCCAGTTTTTCAATACGCAGCATTGTATATTTTGCTCCCCTTTGTGCCATTTCTATCTGTTTTTCTGTCAGATTGTACGAAGAAAACAGAGACGCACTGTTTATGAAACACCAAGGCACATAGCCTGCGCGCAAAGATTGCAGCGATCAGCTTAATAACATAATAGAACGCAATTGTGATTGCCCGTGTTGTAATATCGACAGATCCTGTTCTAGTACATCAATAGCAGAAGATAAAATGTTGCCTAGAGAATATATCCTGGAGGTTAGTGTCGTTAACTCATTGTCGACCACTGCTAGAGCTTTTTCGAGATTTATACGATCTATTTCTCGTATTCTTTCCGCGGCCTCTTGTGATATTTTCCAAATCTTACTGCAGACAGCATAATAGAAACGTTTCTGACGTGGCTTCCTAGGGCCTAATAAAAAATCCCATAGGTCCACATCCTCTGTAAGTGAGGATAAGTGTTGTTTCACATGTGTGAGTGTTGAGGTCTTTAGCCAATCGAGGCATAACTTCCCAACACTGTATGATGTCACTACCCCTGGGTGTTGTCTCTGTACGTAATGTGGATCTGGCCTATTGATACTAAATCCCTTAGTTTTACCCAAGAATCTTTCTTGACAGTTATTGGTGTCTGTGGGCCAAATCAACCATCCCTTCCAATCAGGGTCTGATCTATTGTGTTGCATGATGGCATCTAGGGTAACCTCTTCCTGTGATGTTGTGTTACCCTCAGTGTGTGATGGTGCTGGCACTCGAAGTGTATTCAAATCTTAGTTTTTGGCTAGTCCAAGACAGGTCGTTTGTTGCACCGTTTCATTCAAAAACATTATTTGCTGAGGAATAAGGCATGCTCTAAATAGTGCCTCCGTTCCCTGGACCAGCCAGTCTCTACTACCCCAGACAGATTTTAAGTCTATTTTTATCAACCGTAGGTTTCCTTTTTGCTTATAGATTTTAAGTCTATGGTGTCTTTCCATAAGTCGAAACCTTGTTCAGACAACTGGGTAATAAATGAAGCAGAATAAATCTGTTTGGTGTTTGTCAACATATTTTTCTGTGCGGGTGTTGGTGCAACCTTATAATAATCTGAGGCTGGGTCTGATGTGTTAAACCCTGAAAAATACGGAAATTTCTGGGCAAATGTTTTTGAACTGCTTTTCGGCGGTGTCGGGCAAAGTTCCCATTGGTGGTATGTGAAAACATTTCTGGGATTAGCAGATTTATGCAGAAAGTGATGACCATAATGTTGATAGCAATACATTGTTTCAAAGTCTGATGTGTCTTCCAATATTTCATTATTAGAAAATGCAGCAGATTTTTCTAAATCAAACAACATATTATTTACAGTTTCATAATCCCAATCATCGGAAAATGTACTGGAAGTAATGATATCACTCAATGAAATTTTAAATAAATGTGGTATTTTTAAAAGTTCTGTCGGGCCAAATATATCGTAATCAAACTTGTCCCACACAATACCGTCAGGTATAGGAACTGCTGTAATGTTCACCGATGATAGGTCTCTTTTTTCACGATGTGATGACAGATGTGGTTTCAGAATCACATTCCCTTTTAGGCTGCAGAGCTTTCTCGAAGAAAAGTTCCATTAACAAGCATACTAAAGACTATTACTATGCCTATCCAAAAAAGAAAGAAAAGTATTCCGGTGGATACCCAGAGTTCCACCCAAGGTGAGACCAGGTAAGTCTTTTTAAGAAAGTTCAGAAAATCTTTGAATCGCTGTACATGAGTTTTTTGGGCTGGCATCGTTTCAGGTTCACTTGGGTCCAGTGAAAACGTATCAAAGTCAATGAAATAGCCAGATGGAGTTTGATCAATTTTCGGTAGTTCCACAGGTCTTGTGGAAACTGCAGCTTGCTCTTGTTGAGGCATGTTGATGTAGATATCTGTGTTTGGTCGAATTGAAATTTGTTTTTCAGTGGAGTTCTCCTTTTGAACTTCAATTTCAAGAGGAACAAGTACCATTGCATTGTTGCTTAGTCCATCATTCCGTGCAGTTGACCCTTCAAACGTGATGAGTCTTTCTGTTTGAACTTCTTGTATAGTTGTGAGAGGAGGGTGTCTCTTACTCCGGAGTCCACATGGCCTACACTCAGTATCGGCCACATAGTGTGGTTTGATCAGGTCTATTGAGACAAATCTTTTCTCCTTTTTACCGGCAAGAGGTGGCAGAGGTACTGTTCTTGTTCCTTCAACTGCCAGGACAGGTACAGGCTTTCTGTATGATGGCCCAAATTCTTTTTTGTCCGCTATTTCCTCTCTGACCAGATCCCCAACTTTAGGGATCCAGACAGGTCTTGCCTTGACACTTTTTACTTCCCCAGTGGCGGTCCTTTTCACCTGGACATTACTCTGTAGTGCCCTGGATTCATTCAGGTCCTGTAAAACAGCCAAAGGTTTATGGATGTCAAAAGGTTTATCATCCACCACTGTGCCTTCACAATCAAGATCAGGTACCCACATTCTCGTCCCAAATAGGACCTCATAAGGAGTGACACCCCCTAGAGAGCTTCTTGGCTGATTATTTAATGCACTTTGCACTCCATACAGATGTTTTACCCAACTTCCACCCAAGCCTAATACTCTAGCTGTTAAAGACTGCTTTAAGTCCTGGTTTTTCTTCTCCACAACCGAATTTCCCTCGAGATGGTACGGAGAGGAGTACCGCAATGCTACACCCAGACCTCCCATGGCTTCCTTGTAAGCCCTAGAGCTAAACGCGGAGCCACGGTCAGAATGTAATGTGCCAATTGCGTATGTGCCTATAAAGACTCGCAAATCTTTTAGAACAGTTCGAGCGTCAGCCAAGCGCTGGGGCCACACCCATAGGAACCTAGAGCAGGAATCCACTGCAACCATGATATACTTGTAAGCCCCATCAGATTGTAAGGGGACGCAGTGGTCCAAATAAACACACACCAGTGGTTTGTCTGATATTAGTAATGGTGTCTGCACTGGACGTGTTACGGTGGAGCCTTTCATCTGCTGGCAGATGTCGCATTTCAAGACATAGTCTTTAGTCTGGTTTCTTAGTCCTGGCCACCAATAGCACTGTTTCAGTAGAGAAACAGTCGCTGTAACACCTGCATGCGCAGACCCTATACCCTCGTGTGCTGCTAGAATTAATCCTAACCTACGATCCATATTTGGTATTACTCTATCCCCCACTCCAGGAATTTGAGCAAATGGAACATTGTTTGCATCTAACTTGTAGGAGTATTTGAGTGGAAATCTTTTTGGTACTGCTGAGTTATTGCGTGTGGCAATAATTGCAACCATTATCTCACAGTCTATTCTCGTTTTTGAACGAGTGATTGCAGCTACGGAAGCTGTGCATACAGCCCCCTTTGCGGCTTCATCAGCCAATGAATTCCCTTCAACGTGAACGCCATCACGCTGATGACTCAGTGTGTGTATCACGTGAGCCCTTGGTAGTTCGTTTTTCAACTTTACTACCTGTTCCCATAGCGTTTTGTGCTTAATTGTGCCACCTTTTGCATCCTTAAACCCATTTTGTCCCCAGTGATGTACATATTCATTATATGACTGTACACAGTAAAAGGAATCACACACTATTAGTGTGGGGAATTCTCGATCCGTATTTACTAGTGCCAGTATTAGTGCTTTTAGTTCTGCTAGCTGTGCCGTGCAGTCTCCTAGTGACTGTTTTTGTACAACTCAGATGAAACTTTCCATCCTGCATGCGACCTTTAACGATAGCACACGCTGCGCTGTATTGCTTTTTACTCCCTATGGCAGGTTGAGCAGAACAGTCAGTGTGAATTATATATTCATACTGATCTAGAGGCATTATTTGATTTGGTAGAGGATATTCTTGCTTGTATTGCAGAAATGCTTGTGTTTTTAGATTTGGGTCGTACCTGTATTCTACATCTGCTGCAGTGAGATAATTAGCTCATTTTATCCATCTTGGATGTAATGCTTTCGCTTTTGGGACACTTGCCTTTGTCGCAGCCTCTAAGGCTGGAACTGGGGTGACGACTATTATACGCTTCCCTTGAGCCAGAGCTATTTCTCTTACTACAGCAGTCTGTACTGCTGTTAGTATTTTTTCTGTTGATGCAAAGCGCATCTCAGCATTTGTGCACTAATGAGATTTGTACGCTATTGGTACTGTCTCACCTTCATTATATGTCAGATAGGTGTACCCAGATTGACCCGCAACTATACGGATCACCAGGTTGCGTACATTTACGCGTGTCTGTAAGTGTTTTGAAGCTATCATGTCAGCTTGTAAAGAACAAAGGATATCAGTGTGTTCCTGTGTCCATTGTCTGATTGAGAAATCAGGTTTTATTAAAACGTAGAAAGGTTTTACTCTTTCTGCGTAATCTAAAATGTATGTTCTGCCAAAATTCAGGAATCCCAGGATTGATTGTAAATTTTTTAATGTTTCTGAAGGTTGGAGCAGCGCGCATTTTTCTAAAAAGTTTGCTGCTAGACGTTTCCCTTCACTTGAAAGCTCATATCCTAGAAAAAGGACATTAAGGTGGGCAATCTTCGATTTTTTTAAGTTGAATTTGTAACCCTCAGAGGCAAACCCCAAAATTATGGTGTTTACTCTGTTCAAGTGTTCCTCCAGGTCATCATCCGTCAGATAAATATCATCTACATAGGACAGTGCCTCTTCATCCAGATTTTGAAGTAATTCAGTTACCCTAGCCGAAAATAACCCCGGGCTGTTCTTATATCCCTGGGGGAGTCGACAAAATTGACACTGTGACCCTAGCGCCGAGAATGTTGTCAAATATCTGCTCTCGGGCGCTATATTTTGGCAAAAAAATCCATTGGAGATATCTAGTGTTGTTTTGTATTTTTTCCGCACAATGTTATTCATTAATGCGGCACTGTGTGCATTCTGTACTGCAAATGTTTTGGTGCAAG
Organism: Calotriton arnoldi; assembly: GCA_963921515.1. Taxonomy (NCBI): domain Eukaryota; kingdom Metazoa; phylum Chordata; class Amphibia; order Caudata; family Salamandridae; genus Calotriton; species Calotriton arnoldi. The sequence continues at coordinate 3,718,912 of CAWUFW010000459.1, forward strand.
TGTTTAAATGTCTGTAATCCAACACTAGGTGGTATATGTTGTCCCGTTTTGATACTGGAAACAAAGGGTTATTCATTTGAGAGGTGCATGTTTCAATCACTCTTTGGTATTCAAGTTGATCTAGGATCTCCCTGACCTGTTTTTTAGCTTCTTGCTTTATTGGATACTGCCTTTGTGCAGTTGGAGTGTTTTTCAATGGAATTATGTGGCAGGTTGAATCCTCATCCCATCCAACATGGTTTTTGTATAACGCCGGAGCTTGGGCTACTGCCCACTCCTGCACATATGTATATTTTAAATGTTTGGGAACATGGTCGGAGAATGCTGGTAAAATTACTGTTTCTCCCTTAGGACAATCCATGACGAATGCTGGCGGCCAATCTTGTTCAGCTAACAAAATGTCATAGCCAAATGTTAGGTTCTCTCAAAAGAGACCTCTAACTGTCCTGCATTTGTCCCCCTCCATTTGGAGTGTTATTTCATACAATTTATGTGGGACACTTACCCTAGTATCAGGTGTTTCCACCGTGATATAATCATTCAAGTCGGCTGTCACCAGAAATTCCATCAGGTTCTGGCGAGCTATTGTTACTTCTGCCGCACTGTCTAGCATCGTCAGAGCCCACTCCCCGTTCAATAGTCAAGTCCTCAGAATTCTGGGCATGTGTGATCTTTAGACCTGCAACCTTCTTTTTCTTGAACTGTGGCTTTTGTTTTGGTTTATCTTCTTTTTTGGAAGTATATTCTTGAGCGTGCTGCTTGTCTCTGGACCTTGTACGCTCTTCTTGTCTGTCTGACCGTCCTTCCCTCTCGGAGTTTTTCGTTGAACCCTGAAAGGAACGAGACAAACATGTATCAGTATCCTGATACCTGTCAGGTTTCGTAATACTGTCCCTATTCCTAAGGTTATACCTCCTTTCGGTGGGCTCCTGTGGAGAAGATCTATCTCTGCATTGAGATCTATTCTTTTTAACTTTTTGTTTTTTGTTATTGTCCCACTTCTTTTTTGACGAAGCAGGTGTCTGCTTGATGGTCTCCTTTTTGGTATTACCCATCAGTTGTGGTTTTAATGCTTTTCCACCCAAACTGCCCCTGCCTAATTCTGCATATGCAGTTTCAATTATTTTAGGTAGTTCGTGCTCCTGTTGTAAAGGACTGAACTCCCTTAGGCGTTGGCGGATAGCCACCGATGCTGCCTCCCCTTTAATATTTGCTAATATTATGGCTGATACCTGGGCATAATTACCTAGTAATTTCATCCCCAAGTTCAGAGCAGGCTCTGCTCCGTACTCATTTTGTATTTGTCTCAATACATCTGGTATCACTGCTAAGGACGGTATACCATGAGTTCTGGAATATATGCCAGCAAACACTGTACCCCAAGAGGTACAATCCTCTATCTGTGCCGTTATCCCCATGGGCAAGCAGATTGTCAGCATTCTGTGTTTCTCATAAGGGCTAGTATTCGGAAATACTGCTTCCAACTGAGTTATTTTCTGAGCTACCCAGAATGGCATTTGTTCACGTTTTGCGGGCATTTTACCCATTACTGCATGTAGCGTTTGTGGTGTAATTTTAGTTGCTGTGTTTTGAACGTGAACTGTATTTGTTGTTACCATTGCTGGCTGGACTTTAAGTGTCCTCATGACGAATTGCGTCATGTTTCTGTAAAGTTTTAATAATTCTTTGTGAAGTATTAGTAAGTCCGGTCCGGGCATTGTTTCTATGTCAGGATGTGGTGTGTAGGCTGCTAATATTGGCCATGTTGCTCGCTCTCTTCCGAGCAGGTCGAGTCTTACTCTACTTCTTGTATGGGGTAGGGCGCCTTTAAACCAGTATAAATGTTCCTGGTACGTGAGCGGAACCTCAATGTCCTCATACGGACAATATTCCGCTGGTGGTTCATCTTCTGTGTAGTAATGAAACATTTTTGTTCTTGCATTCGCTGCTGGGAATGTAACCCATGAATAAAATACCTCTGTTCTGTATAATTCATGTGCCTCTATCACGAAAGCTACTACGCCACCCCTAGGCGTTAAACCATGCGCAAGCAGTTTCAAGGTGACTGCGTTTCTAATGTTTGCCACAATATTTATTGCATCTGCATCTTCCTCGTCTTCCGAGAGCGGCAATGGTTGGTTTAGTGTGTCTAGGACCTGATTAGTCATTATGTTTAGAACACGAAATAACTTTTCAAGGGAACTAAGATAAGGTGTTTTGCACAATTTTTAGGAACACTGTGTCCTTCAAGCTTGATTAACCAACAGCTGATAAATAGTATTTTTCGCCTACTCAGTTGTGGTGGAGTTTGTGCCCTCCCACTCCAGACGTCTCTGGGGATTTGTGAGTAGGGGTCCATGAGAATAGCACGGCTGAACTACTCAGATAGATTCTACTGTTAAATAAGTACCCAACCAACGTTGGTGGCGCCATGTCTGTAGTTCCTATAAAAAGTATACAGGATCTGCGTGTTTAGACAACATACACTGTAGGATTGGTGTCAGACTGATTCTGCACACCCCCACCAGGTATGTTGGCCCTTTTGTACTAACTAGCTCACAGTGCCACTAGAACCTCCTCTTACCAAGGAGAGAATAGTTCCTGGCAACCATCGAACATGACAACCCTGATCCCTCAGGACCGTGGAAACAATATACTACCTTTCGCTCAGTCACTCGTGCTTACTTAGTCTGTCTCAGAGAGATACACTGAATAAACAGGCTGGGCGTTTTTCAATAAGCGTTTATTGAACAGTTGTTATTCTGGTGTAAAATAAATGAGCTGAAACAACCGCTAGACAGTATAAGATATAAATGATTAGCAGTACTATAAAGGTGAATGGATGGTATAGCCCTACCTTCTTGCAATAATCATGAATACATTAGAGTATATAAAACACATGATAAAAAGATGCGTACTCCTACGATGCCTCCCTAACTAGATGTACCTAAGTGTACCTTCCATGTATGTAGGTGTTAAGCCAAGAATCCCTCTAGGATTTAGTCAACCCCATTACCTAAAGTGAAAGACTGTGGGACCCCGTCCTGGTCTCGAGTTGGACACCCCGCGAGGGTTGTTAGACCACTGCGTGCTGGAGTGTCTGCATGCAGGAACCTCAGCGTCTCTGGTCAGTGTGTCGGCCAGGAAGTCTCGGTCTCCTCTGTCTTATCTTAGCAAGATGTGATGTAGATATACCCATAGGTCTCCCCACGGGTCCTGCCTTGCTGTGTTACTGTGTCGGCCTAAAGATAACGTTGGGCATGAACTTTGTACATAGATTTTATACAGGAGATGGTAATCCTGCTGTGCTTCCAAGAATACTCATGCACAATGTATGAGATTTCGAACCAGGTAAAAACCTGCGTTCTGTCTCGTAGGCCCCCCTTCCGCTGGCGCATGTCCCCATGGCACCTCCGGTGCCCCCATTATCAAGATATGCTTCGCGCTGCGATTACCACGTATCTAGATGACAATGGCCCCTCCGCCCTGTCTCGCTGTGTCCTGTGGGAGACCCTCAAGCCCACCGTTCGAGGCGTCGAAATTAGCTATCACACCAAAGAAAAACGAGCTCGTCGGGAACAACTTGAGGCTCTTGAGTCGCGCCAGACGGCCTTAGCTACACAGCTCAATCTAGACCCAAGCCCTAGCATACGTCGCGACCTGCTGCTGGCGCAACAGGAGCTACAGCAATACCTTATGGGTGAGGCCAAGGCTATTTGGGAGGCGTCTCAACATCGGGTCTATCAATGGGGCGACAAATCAAGCCGAATGCTTCATCGGCTTTGCCAGGCTGACAACTCACCGGCGATAGTCCCCACTATTCGTGGCATGGATGGGTCCCTATGTACGTTGCCTGGGGGCGTCGCCAAGGCATTTGCACAACACTTCGAGACTCTGTATGCATGACACGTAATTCTATCGGCCGATCTTATAACGGAGTTCCTTACAGACATCCCGCCTACGGCGACTTTCGGTCCAGTTGCATGAGCAATTGGAAGCCCCAATTACTACGGACAAACTGACGGGAGCCCTCAATGCGATACATCCGGGACGCGCCCCGGGTCCTAATGGTTTCCCTATGGAATTCCTGCGGCCGAACATACACCTTTTAGGCCCACATCTCTTAGCGGCAATTCAAGAAGCCGAGGAATTAACCATATTGCCCCAGGACTGGCGGCATGCGGAGATTGTGCTATACCTCAAGCCGGGTCGCCCTCCAGACGACCCCTCCTCATATCCTCCCATTTCCCTCATTAACTTTGAACCCAAACTGTTGGGGAAAGTCTTGGCCGATCGCCTATGGGCCTGTGTATCAGACTTAATTCACCTCGACCAGTCAGGATTTATGCCTCAAAGAGCTACCCATCATAATATCAGGAGAGTACATAATGCTATGGCAGCTGCCCCTGCGCTGGGCCGGCCGGCGGCCATGCTCTTGGCCAATATTGACAAAGCCTTTGATTCTCTGAGCTGGGTGTACCTCTTCCAATTGCTCGAGGCGATCAATTTCGGGCCGCGTTTCATCGCCTATGTGCGTCTGCTATATACCGACCTCACGGCGTCAGTGCGCATTGCCGGGCACCGCTCCCGCCCCTTCCCTATCTTTTGAGGCACTAGACAGGGCTGCCCCCTGTCCCCACTGCTGTTTGCTCTTGCAGTTGAGCCCCTGGCAGCGTGGGTTCGAACAGACCCTGTTGTCTGGGGCTTCGACTGGTCTCGGTCACGATCGGACCGTATCGCGTTATACGCAGATGATGTCCTCTTTTTCATGACAGATCCCTGGTTCTCTGGGCCTCGTATTTTACAAATTCTTAGGGTGTTTGGGGAAACTACAGGCTTACACACAAACCCGGCGAAATCCGTGTTGTTTCCGGTGTGCGGTCACCAGGGTCGCGACGCTTGGGCTTCGCAGTTAACTCGGGCGACGGACAGTTTTAAATATCTGGGTATTTTCGTGTCCCCTTGCCCCAAAGTCTCCTGGGTGCGTAACATTACTCCGTTGCTGGCGAGTCTTAATAGTGAGACGGGAATATGGTCCTCCCTTCCTCTGTCCTTATATGGGCGCTCGGACATTTTAAAGATGGTGTCGCTATCCCGGATACTGTATCGCCTTCAAAACTTTCCTTATCCTATCCCGCGCTCTTGGTTCAAGCAGGCTGATGCCATACAAAATAAATTCCTCTGGAACGGTGGCGCGGTGAGGGTTGCTCTCCGCACATGTGTGCAATCCACATATTGCGGGGGGATCGCAGCTACGGACATTTACTCTTACTATTTGGCATCTCATCTCCTCATGGTAAATGAATGGTGGTATAACTCCCCCACCGACCCAGCATATGCGATTGAACATGCGGCGATGGAGCAGGCTCCCCTCCTTCACCTTCTTTACAGCGCTGTGCGCCTGGACTTTATGCCCCCTGCCGGTAAAGTCGTGATACAGTTATGGCGGGCCAAAGTCCGACAGATGGGCTGGAGTGGGAAGCTTACCCGGGCGACCCCACTCTGGCAGGGTACATACCTCCGTCCGGTGGCCGCCCTGAAGGGGTTTCGGGGATGGGACCTGGTGGGGATCTCGACCCTGGGGGATGTGATGCAGGGTACTACACTGAAGTCCTTCCAGCAACTTCAGGTGGGGTTTGACTTACACAAATCACAATTTTACAAATTTCTCCAACTGCGTCACGCACTCACCCCTTTGATCCACACGCTAGAGACCCTTCCGGAATTCCACCCGTTGGAAGGCCGTTTGTTAATGCGCGACCTTGGCCTCCACAAGATCAGGCAAATATACCAGACCTTGATGACTCACACACCGACAACACTGGACAAGACGCGACTGGCGTGGCAGGCCGATCTCCCAGACGTGACAGACGACGACTGGGCGGAAGCTATTGCTAGCTCGCGGGGTGCGGCGGTTTCTACCCGATACCGACTGATACAGTTCAAGTACATACACCGCGCTTACTATACACGGATCAGACTCTGGCAGATGGGTGTTATTCAGTCCCCAACATGTTTGCGATGTGACCGAGAGGAGGGGACATTCTTTCACACTGTCTGGAGTTGCTCGGCGTTACAACCCTTTTAGCGCAGAATCCGGTCTTGCCTTAATGAGGTGCTTTCATGGGCGCTTCCGCTTGACCCGCGCCTTTTCCTCTTACATAGTACCGATGACATTGGGGGTAACAAATACAAGCAGCACTTATTGTTTCTGGCCCTTACAATCGCCAAAAGAGACATAGCACAATTATGAAAGGCGACGTCTCCCCCGACCCTGGGCAAATGGAAGTCCGAACTTGACAGATGTATGGGGGCCGAGATTGCCGTATTCTTAGCACGGGGATGCCACGCAAAACACCGGAAAATATGGACCAGGTGGGCGTCATACCGTGGTATAGAGCTTCCCCCATTGCCACCCGCAGACCCCTGAGGGGTGCCCCATATTCCCGAGTGCTCCCTGGCCGTTCTTTCCCGCGCTGTATATTACTAGATCACGCTGCAAATGAGATATGTATATGTGTCTTGAGCTCGAGAACTGTCTGCCTTTTGCTTTTGTTTTGTTTGTATCACCAGCGCATTTGGCTGGTGTTAAAAGTGGTACCAATGCTGGTATATTCGTGATGATGATCCTTTTCCTTGGGCAGGTCATTGTAGGGTTGCTGCCCGATTTTTCCACGAAAACCCTAATAAAATTTGTTTAAAAAACAACAAAAACGCGTTCTGAATGCAGTGTAGTATCTAGGTAAAAGGTCGGTCCCTGTAAACCGTGACAAGTGTAATGTAGGGAAGAATATAGGTGAAGGGTAATGAAGTTACAGAGGCCTATATTATGGTACCTATATGGAATATAACAGGCTGATATGGGGTGTTACCTCGAAACCGGTCCCAGGATGCTTGTTTCAGGTCCAGTGAAGACCTGGCTTGGCAGTACGGTCTGGACTGTTCCCATGAGGCACAGGGTCAAGACTGATTTGCATATGGTGGGTTTGAACTGGGGTGGCGAAGTGAGCTAAAGAACGATGATTGATTCAACCCAGATCTGTGACTGGGGTGTCTATCTGAAAAGTTTCAGCGCTCCGTCCATCATCTCCTTGTGTTTGCTTTGTTTGCCTTAAGTTGGCAGGGTATGCCCAGACGTGGGTTCCTTGCTCACTTTGCCACTGGTTTCAAGCTAGCCTGGCTGATGAGGTGTTACCCGAAACCGGTCCCAGGATGCTTGTTTCCGGTCCAGTGAAGACCTGGCTTGGCAGTTTGGTCTGGACTGTTCCCATGAGGCACAGTGTCAAGACTGGTTTGCATATGGCTGGGTCTGAACTGGGGTGGCGAAGTGAGCTAAAGAACGATGATGGATTCATCCCAGATCTGTGACTGGGGGTGAGTGTCTGAAAAGTTTCAGCGCTCTGTCCATCATCTCCTTGTGTTTGCGATGGCCCTGTAGCCCCATGGATGAAGATAGAGATGACATTTGTAAATAGTGCGAGAAGAGACCTTGTACATGATGTTGAGGACATTTTTATAATGTTGTGCGAGGCTAGATGTGTAAACACGTTTAGTTTCAGGGAAACTAATCCAACATTGGCACGCACGCAAATATGTGCAAAAGATAAATGCTGAAAAATAGGACAATGCAAGAAATAAGCTGCTTCACTACATGGGCCTAACTCAGGAATAAAACAGTATGCACTCTCCACCTGTTAAGCCTTGCATCCCGTTATGCCTTCATAGTTTTCCTGTATGTTAAGCAATCCACCCCAACTCCTATTTTGTGTTAGCAAGTGAGTGAAACCTGATAACACCCCCCTTGCCCTCTTAGCAACAGTGATATTCTACATCAGAGAGTGAACAGAGGATGCTCTGAGACAGCAGTAATCTGCTGTTAGCTGTTTAAGCTGTGTTTTTTAGAGATTTTGCATTCGTTTTTGGCTAGGAAAGTGTTAGAGGGCAAACTTTGTTAGGCCCTTACCTGCAGAACTCCAAAGTGTGGATTGATCCTGTTTGTCTCCTAAGAGATTCTGAATTGAGGAGCAGCTTCCAACTCCCTGGCCAGCAAACATTGCATGTGGTCGTAGAGACCTTATATAGGTTGCTATTGGATGCTACATGCGTGCACTGATTGGTGGTTGCATCTGGTGTTTCTATTGGAATAGGGTTAGTGTTCTCATTGGTCGGGTATTTGAGGGTACTGATTGGTTCCCGGGTCGGGGATTCTATTGATGTAGGGCTTAGGGTTAGTGAACTGATTGGTGTATAGGTTTAGGGTTTCAGATTGGTTCCTGGGGCTGGGTTTTCTATTGGATGTTGGGCTTAGGGTTTCCTGTGTGATTGGTTGCTGGGATTAGGGTTGGGACTAGGGTTGGGGGTTAGGCTTTCTATTGGACATAGGGTTTAGGGTTTTGTGCCTGATAGGGTACATGGACTAGGGCTATGATTGGTTGTAAGGTCTTGGTCTCCTATTGGTTCTGGGGTTTAGGGCTAGTGTTGGGATTGGTTAGGGTTCCCATTGGCTGAAGGGGTCACCTGATTACTAGGGCTATATAAGGCCAGGGCTTAGGGCGTCTCAGCCCCCATTCGATGCTAAAGGTGGAGAGAACAAGGCGGAGTGCCTGTTTGAGCATGTTCGAGACTGGACAGGACTAGAGCCAGGAATGCTACCCAAATATACATTCACCAGCACCAACCCTACAACACCCACATCCACAACCAGAGTAACACTCACAGCACATGTACACTATTCATTTACTACAAACTAACCCTACACAAAATTCTATGTCTCAGCACCAACTACAAAACTACACAAACCACACCTATACACCCTTCTATCCCAGCTACCACACATTTGTGCCATCACCTACAAACAGTACACAACTCTATTGTCTACCACTAGCCAATACACTCATGACTAACACAACCCAATTCCACACCACACTGAACTATATATCCCAACCAGACACACACTCCCTGCTCTTATTATACCTAACAGACCCCTTTTTGTCACTAACAAACCTATACTCAGCCTTTCATCATTTCTCCAACCAACACCCTCCTCTTCTTTTGACCACAATAAGACAACCACACAACACTTACACTCCACTGCACCACATATACTACCTATTGCAGCAAACGCGTCTAAGACAAACACAACTCTACTTCATCCCTCTTACACACAACATACACTCTACTGACAAACACATCAGCACCCCCTTTACCTTACAACTTTCACTCACAAACAATACTATACTAACAAATAAATCTCATAAAATAAATCCATCAGCATCTCCGTCACTACTCCTCAAAAGCAAAACATATCACCCACACCAGCGCAACAAAATCTCTCAAGCGCAACACCTCATAATACTTACTTGCCATCACAAACTACATACACCCACCTTTCAAATTACAGAAATGAACAAACACCAATACCAAGGTTTCTCTCTTCCACCACACCCAACACATATACAGTATCACAGCAACTCTCTTTTAACTGCCTCTCATCCATTGGACAATACAGAACCTTACTACATGACCAACATGCTGCATCGCCACCCCTAACTCATACACCTTCTGCCCTAAAGAGATGCAAACAAAATAAGCAACGTGCCACACCTCACAACGCCACTTCTCCAGTCTACTGCACAACAAGGTTACACTACAAAAACAACAGCACACCAACTCACTCTCAAACACCGTCTCCACCACCTACACACCCAGACCCATCAAAATGCCTTCTTAGCCTACTGGACGAAGAACACGATACAGAAAAGCTACACAATTGCTATCTCATATACTTAATACAAACACTAAGGACACACCAGGTGCAAGCCCAAATAATACTGCTCACTCCTCTACAAAACAAAGCCACACTATCTCCAAAGCACATTCTCTAAACTATCTACTAATAAATGCTCGCTCGCTCTCTAAAAACAAACATCACATCCACGACCTCAGTGACGCAAAATCAAACATACTATTCATAACTGAATCATGGTTGGGAGATGATATGGCTCCAGTCCTGCATGACGCCGTTCCTCTAGGCTATCAAATGATCACCCAAACTCCTGTAGGCAAAAAAGGAGGTGGCCTAGCTGTTGTGCTCAGACAAACATTACATATCCCTAAAGTTGAAGTCTCCATAAAAAATTGTGAGGCCCTTTTCAACAGATGCAATCTTACACCATCTTTCTCCTGTAACTTTCTGCTCCTTTACAGAACTCCACCTAGCAAGGCAACATTCCCAGACGCACTTCTAGACACGGTTTAAACCAGATAACACTACACTCCAACCTATGCATTCTGAGTGACCTCAACATTTGGTTTGACAAACCCAATATGCCCCATCCAAAAACAATCATTGCTGGCCTAGAAGCACTGAACCTGCATCAGATTATCCACGAACCCACAAACATCGCTGCACACATCCTAGATGTCATTTTTGCTAATACAGAACTAATTACCTTTCAAACGATGACTCCAGTCACATGGTCAGATCACCATTTGCTTGCCTTCCAACATAAAACAACACTAAGTGACGCACAAAAAAACACCTTAAGTGCATCCACCTATCGACCATGGAACAAATAGAAACACAACTAACATCCAGTAGAGATCTAGAAACAATACATTCTGTTCAAAAACTATATGAGTGGCTACAGGAAGCTTTTGATATCCTGATACCACTAAAAACACCACAACAGAATAAAATAAAACAAGCACCTTGGAGAAATATAGAGATAAAACAACAAATTAGAAAGCTGCAACATGCCTGGCTCAAAACAAACACCAACCAAGACAAACATCGCCTACAGAAAATTAACAGATTATACAAGTCAGCTAACAAAAAATCTAAGAAAAGATATGTAGGAGAGTAGGATCTGCCTCTTATGTTGCCCCCACTTTTTTCCTGATGTTAGCACTGGTTTCTGGCTATAGTCTGGCTGGGTCCCTGCCAATCAGGGCCCCAGCCTCTCTGTTCTCTCTAAACGACATGGAGTGCACTCTAGGTGCACTAGTGATTGGATACTGTGGTGCCTTATGAGTCCCTAGTATATGGTACCTTAGGTGCCAAGGGCATAGGTACTTCACAGGCCTACCAGGGGCTGCAGCATGTGTTATGCCACCCCTGGGAAGCAGTCTAAATCTGACACCACAGGCCTGCTACTGCAGCCTGGGTGAGGTGGTGCTAGCACCCCTCACTGAGATATAGGTTTCCTATATCTCTCCTGCACACACATATAAACCTATCAGTCACCCCTAAGGCAGGCCCTATCAATCCTGAGGGCAGGGTGCGTGGCTTCTATGTGAGGGGGTGCCTCTGCCTGAGCAGGGCCCCTCTGCAGCTCTCAGAGTCTATTCTCTGGTGCTGTTTGTGGATGCGGTTAAACCATATACTATTTAAGTGCATTATATCCTCGCGGTAAATGCTAACTTTGGAATGGCTGCATCAAAACATGTCGTGTTTGGTGTCAAACATCTTGGAATACTACCCCCCCGCCAATCTTGGCGGCGGGGGTAGCATTCCACCCTTCTAGAGGGATAAGACATGTACCTGCTGTGGAAACGCGGTAGAATCCTAAAGAGTCCTGGCATCACAAAATGGATGCCACCAGTCACAGACACTGGGCTGCCCTCCTGCTGATGACCGAAACTCGCAGTGGAGGAAGCCCAACAATAGGCATCCTGTCACAGGGAGGTGTAACCACCTTCCAGACAGGGTTTAGTGTATTGGGGCTGGGTGGGTGCACTCTTAGAGTGCTTTGAAGTCCTGCACTGGGGGAGCAGAAGGCTCCTCTGTGCATATGCCAGTTCAAACCAGCTCAGGGGCTACCTGCCCCTGCTCTGGCGCGAAACTGGACAAAGGGAAGTGGGTGTAGCCACCCCCTCCCTTGACCCTCCCATAGGTGGGGTCATAGAGCTAGTCCATCCCCTCTTTTTAGTATAAGAGGGGAACCTTGCCATTGCAAAGCAGATAACCCCTGGACGACGCTCTACAGAAGAATCCTGGCCCTTCGACGTTCCACTACCTTTGGAAGACAGAAGAATCTCCCTTGGAGTCAAGGAGTGACTCCCCTGCTTGGCAGGCACCAAAAACGACAACGACGGTCGCAAACTACGCCGCTCCCGCCGGAGTCCGAAGTCCCTGCAGCCCAAAAGTGGATTTCCTGACCTCTCCCAGGCCATCGTGAGTCCCCAGCGAAGCTGAGGCAAGTGGACCCCACGAGTAACGAGGAACCGCGACCCCTGGGTACCGTGCACTATTGTCGAGTGCAACCCCTTCACAACGTTCTACGAACTTGTGCTTTGGACCACGTGTGGTCCCCGACCTCCAGCAGGAATCCCTCCGAAGATCAGAGGCCTACACCATCCCGAGTGACCGTGGGCCCCTGTTGAGTGATTCCGCCTGAGGTGTCTTCGCGATCCCTTGCCCGCTGGCTTGTGGGTCCCCAGAAGACTTCTTAAAGAAACCAAAGGGCTCCCCTGGTTGCTCCAGGCCTGCCCTAACTTACCCTCGCTGGGTGAGTCCCTCAGACCTTGCTGGTCTGCGCCATCGACTTTTCTTCATCTCCCCGAGACTTGCTGCTGCCAAGGCTTGTTGGCTCCTATCGAGCTGCCGACACCGCAGTCAGCTGCAGACGTCAAGGGACACACCGAATCCAGCTCCTGGTCATCGTCGACGCCTCCTGGACCACGTGGCTGAAGAGTCAAGGCACCCGCAACCGACCTGAAGCGACCGACGACGGTGGGCATCCATCTTCCTTGCCCCGGGTCACTGCCAAGTGACTTTGAACACTGTCCCCTCTGCTTTCAGGTCATCCTTCTTCAGAATCCAGGCTTGGATTCCACCGGACACTTCTTCAGCTCCCGCAAGCAGCAAGTCTTCTTTGTTCGCCATTGAAAACGACGCCGCGACCCGACACCAAAGGACACCTGTGCACCCGGCTTCCCTGGGTGAGGTAACTCCAGCACTACGGTGCTCCTGTGGGTGTGGGCCCTAGAACTACTTACCCTGTAAGTGACTTGCTTGTAGGTTCTCCCGAAGTATCCTAAAACTCTTTATTTCCAACCGCGACTTGCCCCATTGAAGTTAACGGCGATTCGCGCCTGTGTATCCACACTGCACGCGTCCCCCGTGGGTCCTTTACTTACCTGCCTTGGGTGGTTTCGTGAGGCCCCAGCACTTCTGAAGGCCCTAGGCCTTGTCTCCTTGCAAGTCGTTGTTTCTAAGTCTCTTACTTAGTATATGGTCTGGTACGCCCCTAGGGCCCCAGCCATATTTTGTGCTTAACTTATTGTGAAACGTTGATTTGTGCATATGTTTGTCTTCTAATCTCATAAAGAGATTAGTAGAGAGTTATTTAGAAATAAATACATATATATTTGATATATATACCTGTGTGGTGTCTTTTCATTTGGTGATTCAAGAGATTATATGGTAAAACAAGCTGCTTTACATTCCTCCGAGACTTAGCCTGAAGGCTGCTCTCCACAGCTACCACTAGGATAGCTTTCTTTAAAAGGTTGTCTTAAACCTATCTACCATAAGAGTCGATTTGCCCTGGTGCAAGGTGTCCACTTTAATTAGTGAACAGCATATACCAGGCCAACTTCTCACATTGGTGGGCAGCGTGTGGGATTCCAGCTTGCCATTGTTTTACCAGAAAATCTCTATTTGAATTACTAACTGAAAACCATTATAGGTACTCAAGGTACATATAAAGTCAAGCTTAGTATCAATAAGTTCTACTGAACTTAGAGCTGTGTTCGAAGGGATAGCACACCCTTTCCACAGCTCAAGCTAGGATCAGTAGGCCACAAACTAGTGTAGGTAGTACAACACTGCACAACACTAGAATGTCCTTAAAGGGTGGACCCAGTGGATCCACTCAGCCTCAGTATAAGGACATGGCTTTCTCTGACTTGAGAGCCATGTGTGTTGACAGACACCTGAGGATAGGACAGAGTCCCTCAACCCTGCACCTGATAGATCTGCTGACAGCAGATGACCTTAGATTGGCTCTAGGAGCTAAAGGGTTTGAATCAGTGGGTGGGTCAGTCATAGTATCTGGGTCAGATGATGAAAATCAGAATGACCAAGACTCTGTGATTGAAGGGCCAGGCTCCAAGGGGCCTGAAAAGGACAGAGGAATTCTCCCTAAGAGAACTGACAGAGAGGAGGAGAGGCACAGATCCCCTTCCAGGGAATCTGACCACTCTTATCACTCTGGCAGAGAATTTGTCCAGCAGAGGAGCTCATACTTTTCCTTAAGAGAGACCTCCTCTGAGAGAAGGTGCAAACTGCTCCAGTATGAGGAAGCCAGAGTGGCCCTCAGAACCAAGCAGTTGGCACTGGATAGGGAAGCCCTGGAGATCCAGAGAGCTTCTAGAAAAGAGGGGTTACAACCCCCTGGTGGCAGCAACAGTGTCCCTAGAGGCAGAGAATATATTCCTGACCATAGGAACCTGAGCAAGGTTGTTCCTCCCTACCAGAGTGGGGATGATATCCACAAGTGGATAACTGCTATGGAGAGGGCCTGTAGAGTACAGCAGGTCCCCCAAAAGCAGTGGGCAGCAATCTTGTGGCTCTCCTTTTCAGATAAAGGAAGAGACAAGCTCCTCACTGTTAGAGAGGAGGATGCTGATGATTATGAGGTCCTGAAGAGTGCACTGATAGATGGGTTTGGCTTAACCACTGAGCAGTACAGGTTAAAGTTCAGAGATACCCAGAAGGCACAGACTCAGGACTGGACTGACTTTGTTGATTGTGCAACCAAGGCTCTAGAGGGTTGGCTGGTTGGCAGTAGGGTTACTGATTTCAAGGGATTGTATAATCTGATGATGAGAGAACAGATCCTAAATAATTGCCAGAACCAGTTGTTGCATCAGTACCTGGTGGACTCTGATCTGACCTCTCCCCAAGAATTGGGAAAGAAGGCAGACAAATGGGTCAGAACCAGGGTGAGGCAGAAAACCCAGAACCAAGGGGGTGACACTAAGAAGCAAGATCCTAAAGGCCCTGAGAAAGGTGGGGATAAGTCAAAAGACCAGAAGTCTTCACAAGGGCCCCAAAAATCTGCATCTGGTGGGGAGTCACAGTCCAACAAGGGAAAAGGCCAAAAGAAGCCCTGGTGCAAATTCTGTAAACAGAAAGGGCACTGGACTTCTGATTGTACCAAGTCCAAAGACCAAACCACCACCACTCCTGCCCCTAAGGCAACTGTGCCCCCTAGCTCAGCTACTGGTGGAGGTGGTACGCAGAATAAGGGTGTAGTAGGGTTGACCCTGGGTTCTGAAGTGGACTCTGACCTAGTCAGAGTGACCACTCAGGCAATGCTGATTTGTGAGGGAAACATTGATATGTCCTTCCTAGTAAGCCCCAGTAATCTGGGCAAGTACAAACAGCAGCCTTTGATAAATGGCAAACAGGCTTTGGCATTTAGGGACACAGGTGCTAGTGTCACAATGGTGGCAGAGGACCTAGTGGACCCTGGACAGATCATCCTGGGTGAAATGTACCAGGTGACCAATGCAAGCAATGTCCAGACCAACCATAGTCTGGCAGTTGTGAATTTCTTCTGGGGAGGGGTAACTGGCCTCAAGAAGGTTGTAGTCAGTGCAGACCTCCCTGTAGAATGTCTATTGGGCAATGATCTAGAGACTTCAGCCTGGTCTGAAGTAGAGTTATGGACTCATGCTGAGATGTTGGGCATCCCTGCAGAGGTATTTGCTGTGACCAGGTCACAAGCAAGAATGCATGACACTGAACCAGCTCTGGATCCTGGAACAATGGACCAGATGCTTCCCAAGAGGAGGAGCAGTAGGGTAAAGGCAGTGCCTTCCCCTCTGTCTCAGATCAAGGATTCACTTCCAGAGGGAGGTGAAGCAGAACCTGAAGAAGGAACTGCCCCAGAGGGACTTGAACCTGACCAGGTTGAGTTCTTGGGGGCAGGGGGCCCTTCCAGGGAAGATCTGAGTAAGGAGCAACAGTGCTGCCCCTCTCTTGAACCCCTCAGACAGCAGGCTGCTGCTGAGGCTGCTGGGAGTGCTAGTGGGTCCCATAAAGTTTATTGGGATGAGGGACTCCTATATTCTGAGGGTAGAGACCCAGCCCCTGGAGCCACCAGGAGGTTGGTAATACCTCAGAAGTTTAGGGGGTTCCTCTTGACCTTAGCACATGATATCCCTTTAGCAGGTCACTTGGGCCAAAACAAGACCTGGGACAGGCTTGTTCCACATTTTCATTGGCCACATATGTCAGAGGACACAAAGGAGTTTTGTCGCTCCTGTGTCACTTGCCAAGCCAGTGGTAAGGCAGGTGGCACAACAAAGGCCCCCTGATACCACTACCTGTGGTGGGGGTACCCTTTGAAAGGGTAGGGATTGACATTGTTGGTCCCCTTGACCCTCAGACTGCATCTGGGCACAGATTTATCCTGGTGGTAGTGGATCATGCCACCAGGTACCCAGAGGCAATTCCCCTGAGGACCACCACAGCACCTGTGGTGGCAAGAGCCCTCATTGGAGTTTTCTCCAGAGTGGGTTTTCCAAAGGAGGTCATTTCTGACAGAGGTACCAACTTCATGCCTCTACGATGGATCACCTTTAACGACCATGAAAAGACTACAATGGATTCAGAACTTGGCTATACAAAAGGGGATGATGGACGGAACGTTTGAGCCAATCAAACACTCACCCCCAGTCAACTGATCTGGGTTTAATCCATCATCATTCTTTAGCTCACTCCACCACCCCAGTTCAGACATGGCCATATGCAAATCAGTCTGACCCTGTGCCTCATGGGAACAGTCCAGCCCGAACTGCCAAGCCATGTCTTCCCTGGACCGGAAACAAGCATCCTAGGACCAGTTTCTGGCATTCCAGCCGTCATCAGCCAGGCTTGCTTGAATCCAGTGGCAAAGTGAGCAAGGGACCCACGTCTGGGCATACCCCCGCCAACCTTTGCAACAGCACTAATGTCATCCATACCCCACCTTTCTCGTCCAAACCATACTTTACAAAAGCAGGGGTCCCTCAAGGCTCTATTATCTCGCCTATGCTTTTCAGCATCTACATGAAGTCATTACTGGCACTGATCAATCAATTTCACCCTATGTGCTATAACTATGCAGATGGCACGCAAATACTCCTTCAACTGCAATGCGATTGAAAACATTATGACCCGCTCGCCACGTGGCCTGATGACCTGGGAACACCGCCTAAAATATCGAAGGAAGTAAGAAACCTCGGAATAACCATGGACTCCAAGCTATCGATGAATGCCCAAGTAGACAAACTAACAAGATCAAGCTTTGTTTCTATAAAAACTCTACGACTAATCTTCCCCCATTTGGGATTTCCACACAAGGTCCAGGCTACCATCTCCCTTGTTTTGTCCAAACTCAATTATGCCAATAGCCTCTACGATGGATCACCTTTAACGACCATGAAAAGACTACAATGGATTCAGAACTTGGCTGCCAGACTACTCTTACATATATAACCGCAAGACCATATCTCCCCTGCCTTGAAAGCCCTGCATTGGTTACTGGTTGCAAGAAGATCCACGTTCAAGCTGCTTTGTATCACCCACAAAGCGATACATGGAACGGGACCGCTCTTCATCAGTAATAAAAAGCACCAAACTTATTCAACAAAGGAACCTCCGCTCTAGAGTGGCACCTCAACCTCACCTCAAAAGTCCCAAGATACAAGAAAACAAAACAATGGGTGGCACATCATTCTCTGTTCAAGCAGCCAAACTATGAAACTCTTTACCCCCCAACATAAGATCCACGGATAACCACCGTATCTTCAGAAAACTACTCAAGAATTGGCTCTTCCCCACATAACCACCATACGCAAACAGATAGAAATATACGACATATCTTTCTGAATATATGAATTTATTTGTACTATAGATATGTACCTATATATGTGTGTTGCTTTGTATAAATGTGTAGGATAATTAAGATTAAAAAAATTAAAAAATTATATATATTTATTAGTTCGGATTAACAAATATACACATTACTGATAGTTACATTAGTCTATGTTTTTAACATGTATATAAGTGACTGCATAAATAAGTAAATCTTTATCATAACTATCTACCTACAATTGCTTCACTATTGATCTACAAAAAAAAAAAATATATATATATATATACAATTAATTTAGTACAACACTTGAAAGCCAGTTTATTTACTGCATTTTTAATCTACATCTACTGCCTTCCTTTATGGATCTATATACCATCCATGTTCTTATGGATCTATATATTTATTACTTTTCTTCTAATTCAGCATATCCAAGGCACTACCCTATTATTCACCCTATAGGGCTCTCAATATGGGGCCATATGTATCAAAAAAGAGTTTTGCGCTTCTCAAATTGCGATTTTTAGCGAATCGCAATTAGAGAATCGCAAAATACAATGTATGTAGGATTTGCTAAAAATTTAGCGAATCCTACATATTCCTTATTTACGAATCGCAAATTGAGATTCGCAAATAAGGAATACCTTCCCATTCATTCCTATGGGCTAGGAGGCCCATAGGAATTAATGGGAAGACATTCTCAATTTGCGATTACCACTTAGAGAATCGCAAATTGAGAGTGCAATTTCAAGGTTGCAAGGGTGCCAAAAGGACACCCTGTTGCACCCCTGAAATATGCATGTGTGCACATTTTGCGCACATACATGCCCTAAGGGCATGTATGTGCGACATATGGCACTTTTAAAAATCAAAAAGTGCTTTTTTAAAGGAAATGGCAAATTACCACCGACTTGAAGTTGGTGGTAATTTACAATTCCTTAAGGCCAAATAGCACATTTCTGGTGCTTCCAGAATTGCATTTAAGGAATCGCAATTTGCAATTCCTTAATTGCATTCGCAAAATAGAAAATCGCAAATTTTGCGATTCTCTATTTTGCAATGGCCTTTTGGGATGATACATCCCAAAAGGCTTCTTCCCATTCGCAAATGGGCAGATTCTGAGAATCTGCCCGTTTGCAAACGGGAAAAAGGCTTGATACATATGGCCCATAGCCTCTACCTCAACTCTCTGACTCATCGCAAACCTCTTTCTACTACTCTTTCCAATGTACTACCCTATTTCTCACCCTATACCTCTATCAATATATCCTCTACCTCCACTCTCTCATTCATCCCAAACCCCATACCACTACTATGATCCCCAAAATAACCCTTTGAAGACTACTCCACCCCTCCTTGCATCATCTCATACCTCTTTTACTATTCCGATCCCCCCAAAAAAGCCTTTCTAAACCCTCCTACTGACTCTTCCCCCTCCACCTCCCTTTTACACATCCCCCTCCACCTCCCTTTTACTCATCCCAAGCCTCCTCCTACTGCTATGAGCTCCAAAACAAACAAAAAATAGAATTATAACTCCTTCCCTCTTCTATCCCTCCACTATCCTTTTCAATACAAATAACTGACTAACATATCCATCACTCAAATCACTTTCATATTTCACTATACTAATTCACCACTAATCCTTTATGAGTTCTGGAGTAGCATGCTACTCGCCGAAAAAACGCTTTGACGCCTCGTCAGGGATAGTAATCGCTATATAAATGCAGTTACAATACAATACAATCCTCCCTTGATATTTCTCTGTTTGCTTATCATGAGCTGCACGCATCCATTCATCTAATGCTTCAAACTGTGTGGGCCTAGGTAAAGGTCGCATCGCAAACATTATCCTGAGCTGATTCAACACATCCAATCTGAATGACCCAAAGCATGGAAATGAAGATTCACCTTCCTTTTCAGTGATTTTATGACAATTTCGGAGCCAAATTGTAGTCTGGAATCCAACTTTTGTTGCCATATAGTGTGCTGAAGTATCCTCAGGTGGCACCTCTTCGCCCACTCGAGTAACAACCCCTTCATCACCTCTGAAGAGATCCCATAACATCCTGAAGCATCGCATGATTTCAGAAAATGCAATTTTGATTCAATTGATTACAATGAAAATCCTTTTCAATCATAGACTTGACAATGACTACCAGCCAATCACACGCAGAATTTCACCAACCGGCCTATCGCAGCGCACAATCTGACATCACTCTTACTCCTCACAGCGGCTCACACTCCTTCACAATTTTTCTGTATGCAATCACTCACATAATCATCTCAAATCTGTAATTATCTGCCATCTAAAAGATCAATAGAATTCAATCGCTCAAGAACAATCACACTCAACCCCCAACCAGCGAGGATCACCTGAACCATTATAGTCAACCTCTATACACAAGGTCCGCTAGACGATTTCCATATATCGCATTCACACAAAGTTCTCTGTCCTAGGTGGAACTGCCGATGACGTCTCACGACAACTCCTCCAATTCTCCGGTAAGACAATCACAATCTCAGTGTCTTCTACACCATTTAATATATCCCAAGATCTTACAACACTTCGGGACCTGCAACTCAAATCTCAATCCTTGGACCACGTCCAGCCCGAAACCACATTCACTCAACTCTCACACCAACTCCGCAAGACATCCCACAATCAAACCATTCCCGCAATCTAACACGCTACATACACCCTGTTAATACTCGCTCCTCCTTCCGCCGCTGATTTCGCCGCACCATCAAACTCCGTGGGTCGCGCCACGTTCCGTTGCCTTCCGTTCTTGATCATTGGGCTCTATTTCGGGACTTTTGGGGTTCTAAGTTCTACTTCTGCCAAACTACTTCTAGATTCTCCCCTCACTTCATGTGCTAACCATCCTACTCTGCTACCAACTGAAAGGGCCGGGCTCAAACTCTAGGCTATTCACACTCCGATGGTTCTTTTAGCAGATGGTTCTTTTTAGAAGCACGGAAGTGTAGAGGGAGGAAAATTATTAGAATAGCAATCAATTAGCCAATCACTCTCCTTGATACCTAACCCACGGACAACTACTTAAGGTTAGTTAATTTATTACAAAGCAAAGAACAATTGAACATAGTGACACCTCAATACTAGAGCATAGAAATAGTATATGGCCTTCTCCTGTGTGAAGCACTACCACCTTCATCGACTCAAGCCACACGATTATAACTTCTTCTCTCCTTGCTTAGCTTACTAAAACAAAGACATTACTTTTCCTAAAGAATGTTTTCTCTACCTGCAATGGAAATGTGAGAAAGAACAGAGTCTGCAACGCACATGAAATTCAACTATAATTATTAAAGCGAGAGTTTTAGGGACTTACAACTCAAGCCTACGACCTCAGCTAACATAAGAGAATCAGCATATAAACTTCAAGAATTCAACGAATACATTTACCTGCATGAGAAATGACATCTTTAATAAGCACATTCAATATACGTATGAGTGTCAGTTGCAAAATGCGAGTTCTTCATGTTAACGTTTCCTGAAAGTTGCATTTAGTTCCTACTTTGATTCTCCATGGCATTTATCCATAACTAGAGTATGTCACGTAATTGTGTTAACACGTTTCACAATTCTAACACCTCATGTTAACAATAATTGCATGATTGTATGTGGATGCATTCTACACGTGATTATGATGTACCCCCACAATTTAAATAATTTTTCTGCTACATCGAGACCAAAATCCCTCCCGAATATATCATTTCCACCAGCTGTTCTTAAAGTGAATTCCCATTGCTTTCTCCGTGGTCTCTGCATCTATATATTTTGACACATCCCCAGTGGGGTAACACTGACGGAGTGTGCCCACTCTGCATGTGGTCAAATTCAGCATTTCCAGTAATGCCATGTTATTGCCTAGATGAGAATTGTAGTGTTATCTAAATGTCTGCTTTAGTTGGTGTTTAGGAGGTAATGTGATACTGTGTCAGTAGGACACGAGTGTAGATGATTTTAGCTTTTTGCAAGTCTTTTGGTAGTTATTCTAGTTTTGTTAACAAGTTCAATAAGCATTGTTCACAAAACAGGGCCAAGTCCTTATGCCTTTTAGTAGTGAAATTATTTATTACAAGTCTACGTTCCTCATTGTTTGTGGTGAGAAATAACACCATTGGAAATTCTGCACCAGGAATTACCCATACCATGTGATTTCTCTGCCATTACCCGATTTCCCTTGAGGAATGGGGAATTACTACAGAAATCAGTGTTTCCGCACTGCTTTGTGCAGGTTGTTCCTCCATTCCAGTTGTTTTTTCACATAGTCCACCAGATTCTTCTTGGTGAAACGTGTAGGCATTATGACCTGAAGGTGTGCTTTTCTCCCATCACTTACAAAGGCACTCATTAGGGTCTAAATGTTGCCTTGATGATGTTCATAAAACATGGTAAATTCGACCATTAAAAATACTCAGTACTAAAACCACTAATGAATTCTAAATACTCTGAAAACAAACACTGTTAGTGAAGAGCCAAATATGAGTAAATACTTAAATGAGAGTGACATTTTCTATGTGAAAAGGCATTATGAAAAAACATTATCAAACCTAGAATCCCTATGCACTGTAAAATGCAATTCATTTATCAGTATCGACCATTAACACTCTGTGCTTCGCTTCTTTATTTGCTTCATCCACTGAAAAAACACATTTTGACCGCCGCTTTGCACCACCTCGCAAAATGCCCTTTCTCCCACACTTCTGACATTCCTTACCTATGGCATAACAGTTTCTTCAATCCGCCAGATGTGAATTACTACCACTACTATGACAAGCGCCTGCAGCTAAACTTCCACTAGTGTTTCTTGCACCCATCGGTTTTGAATTGATTTCGAGTTTCCACCTCTGGTGTTGACAGCGTGAGAGCCACCAGGTGTTTTTCTCCCAACAGCATTAACTTGGTCCTTGCATGTAATTCACTCACTTCTGTCACATTCTTAAGTTCCATCCCTTTTATTACTTTTATACACATTTCGCTCTCTTCAACCACTTTAGCTATAGTTATTTCATCTTTAAGCAGGGGTTACTAGTAGCCCACAGTTGCTCTTGCATTTTCTTACTGTAACACTGCATTGTCAGTTGACCTCTAATTAACTCTTCCGTCATCTGCCCGAGATAACAGTTAGCGAGCTACAAATTCATCAACCAATTCAGTGGGGCTTTGTGGTGGAGTGTGAAACTTATGGCGATTCATTATAACATGCTGGACTTTATTATCAAGTGAGCCCAAAAGAAGAGCCTTTTCTCGGATAGGTGGAAAATCCATGCTATCCAACACTTACAAATAGTTCTCAAACATTTCGATCCAGTCCTCCTATTCTATTGAAGGATTTAAATGTAGCATTAAGAAGCAAGGTGGAGTGACAATATATATATTTTTTTGTATAAATATCTTTCTTGGTCTTTTCTTATTTTTTCTTTTCTTATATTGCATAACAGTTCAGGAGTATCTGAGACATTATCCAGACATATACAAAGCAACACAATAGGAACACTGTGTATATCAACAATGTGTTACAGAAGTGGAATTACAATACATAGTGATGCATACATGTTTCTCCAGAAGGCGTTTACTGGTAAGTCGTTGTGTGCTACTCCCTATTCGCGCTGCTGCATTGCATTTCCCAATCCTCACACAATATCGCCCGTGCCATATGCTAACACATCTAGTTTCAACCAATCTGTTGGTGCCTGGCGCACATGGCATGAGTGTACACAGGAGATACAAATGCATGGTCGTTTCAGCACTTCAGTGAGGGGAGGTTGTGCAAAGAAAAGGAGAAGAGGATAAAGGAATGTGCCAATAAGACATATATTATCTAATCTGCAAAAGTATAACAACACAATAAAGAAACTGCCAGTGAGAAAGAATAAATAGGATAAACATAGCATGACTGGGTATGGAAATGTGCATCCTGCACATGACAATATGGTGGCTCGCCAAGGTGGGACTTAGACCCATGTGATTGTTAAAAGTCACTTCCGTATTGGTGGATGGTCAAGGGCCAGAGGAATCTCCCATAGCGGCTTGGGCTATATGTGGGTTTCACAATGGTTCGCGTTGCTAACTACAAATATCACACCTCGTATAGCTCAGGATCCCTAGTGTACAAGTTACATATCGACAAGTTGGGCATCATCATCCTCCCCGTCTCCTTCGTTCTTGAAGGCTGTGAGTAATGTGTCCCAGTATTGCGCTATGGGGTATTTGCGGAGCCCCGCTGTTTCCTCCCTGTGCAATGTTGTACTTTCCGCCTGCGCCCATATCGTGAGTGATCTTTTCCAGCTGAGTGTCTCTGGTGGGTCGGTGTGCTTCCACCTCTTTGTAATCAAGCGCTTCGCAACTATCAACCCTAGGTCACGAAATCGTGATGTGACTCTGTTCTTCTTGGACCTGGCATAAATCCCTAATATACAAACTTCCCATGTAAGCGGCAGGGATGTGTCAGTGCAAAGTGCAAGGGCCGTGACTACTCCTTGCCATTAAAGTTGGAGGGAAGTGCAGGACCACAGCATGTGGAGCAGGTCCGCGTTAAGCTGCCGACAGCGTGGGCGTGCTGAAGTGATGATGTTGAAATATCTGTTTATGTTGTCGGTTGAAAGGTACGCTCTCTATATAATGTACGTTTGTATTAGTTTGAATTTAGAGCTTCTCGGTATATATGAAGAGCCAGCCAGGACGGCGTCCCATTCCTTGTCAATCCAGGGCTGGCCTCTGTCATCTTCCCAGCGGGTGCGGAGATTCAGCATCGGTTTCAGTGTGTGTGTGAGTAAAGCCGCCACCAACCAGTGTACTATATGTGATCCCGCGCCCATTACATGCAAGTACTGTAGTAGCAGATGTGTCGGTGGCTCAGCCGTCAGATCTCCCCAGAAGGCCGAAAGGGCCCTTGTGAGGGAAGTGTGCAATAGAAATTGCCCTGCCGGCAAGTCAGTGTCTTCCGCCAATGCCTCAAAAGTTAATAGTGCACCATCCCTGTATAAGTCGCCCAGGGTGTCTATACCCGCTGTATGCCAATGTGTAAGAGCCTCCGTGGAGTGACAATATATTGGTAGAGTTTCAAGTTGGGGAATTGAAACAATAGTGACACAAACAGAGGAGTTTCATGTGTAGCAACTGCATACAAATACTAATTGGTGGAGGAGGATGAGCAATGCTTGATTGTCTTATGAACTCTATGGTGCATGAGGACCAAGTGGCTGGAGGGTGACGGCAGGATGTGGGAATCAGCGTTCTTATTAAGAAAGGTGCAGGGTATGTTATGGCTCGTTTTCCTTGTATACCTTAGTTGTCTCTTCTATTTTTGTTGCCTCTCGTGGGTTAATTGCATGAGAGGAGAGTGTGCTGCAGCATGGCCGAGCATGTAGTGAGGTGTCGCGTGCAAGGAGGCGCGTGCAGGGAGGCGGTTGCAGGGAGGCGGTCGAGCGCTGAGGATTTTCTTCACTTTGCCAAAGCTCTGATATATTGAATTACTGATACCTTGTAAGCCTGGGGCACTTCACAAATTAAAGACGGTAACCGTAATTAAGCACTAGAGGAAATGTCATGCTGGAATATGCTAGAGCGCTGGGAATATTCTTCACTTTACTGCAGCTCAAATACATTAAATGAACTGTGATAATCCTATGCTTAAAAACTTTGCTAGAAAAACAGACATTTGAGGTTAGCAGATTAAGAGTGTCGCTGCTGCTCTAGGGTGCTCTAAACAGGATCTGCTCTTCACCTAAACTTGGGAACTACCCAGAGTTCTCCGCTTCTTTTTGCATAATTTGTTTGGCACTCCAACCCTGAAAGGGTTTCTTTGATTGATGTATACATATATACATAAACACGCACCACGGTCAAGAGAAACAAAAAAAGTGTAGCGTAGTCATCCTTATCATACATGTTGCCTATTGGTGAGTGCCAGTCCTACTTTCAAAATTGGAAGAAATTAATATGCACCAAGCTTAGCATCACTAGAAGAGCTACAACTTTGATTAGCTAGACTACTTTGACCAGAATACACTGGGTGAGCTACTGAGTCATGTTTTACTTGAAACCCACCACTGGAGGATATTGGTGAGTTCCAGTCCTGTTCTGATTGTGGCATTAAGGAGGTTGTTGTTGAGTAAAATGGTTCCTGGTGCCAATGGCTACACACTAGAAGGCAAAGACTCATAGCTGGCAAGTTTCTCAGCCCCTTATGTAATTAGCTGCTCCAGTCCAGGTTCTTTTCTCTGAATTCCTGGTATTTCAAGCCTGTTTTTATAATGGACTAAACAAGACTACAAGTCCCAGAATGTAAACATGTAAACGAGCAGCTAGCCACATGTGGACCTGGGAAACTTGACTGGGCTGATGACCCCTGCAGTAAGATTCTATATGATGAATAGTTAAGTTGTCTTTGCTCTCTAAATGTTATACTACAAACATGCACAGCACTCAATATCTACTGTGCTCCACGGATGAATTAGCAAAGAACGAAATACATGTGTTTGGGTTTAAAAAGTGAAATAATGGAAGAAATCAATAGGTATTAAACTTAAGCTGTGACTCACTGGAAGAGCTGCAACTTTAAATAGATGCAACACATTGACCAGAATGCACTGTAGGAGCTAATGTGTCCTGTTTCACTTGAAACCCACAGCTGAAGGCTATTGCGGAATGGCTGTCTTGTTTGGAATTAACTGGTCTTTAATGTTAAGCTATAAACAAGTATGGCACACAGTAGATGCTATGCTGAAATGAGTGAAATGGGTGGAAAGACGTATAGAAATGGTCTTGGCTAACTTGTCAAAAGGGCATTACCCGCTAACTTCCCTTCGGGTATCATGGCTCTAAGGTCTCGGCATTTCACTCAGCGATCTAGTGATGGCTTTCCCCGCTTTTTTCAGATATTTCTTATAACTTCGTCATCCAGGAACCATTTGTCCTTTTCTGCATAATAGTAACTGAGGAAACCATCTGCTGGTCATGATGTCACAACTGTTCACTGGTGTCAGTGTGAGGCCTCTGGCTAAGTCCCAATGACAGACCATCTGTGACATTGGACTCAATATCATAACTTCCTCATTGTTTATGTAATGCATAGTAGAGATATTGTCAGTCTGTAGCAGAATGTTCTTCATTGTCAGCGATGGAAGGAAGGCCTTGAGAACCAGATGTACCACTCTCAGTTGTAGGTAGCTGATGTCTTTTCAACAGTCTTGAACTGACAGATGGCCTAGATGGGTTCCCCATCCTGTCAGCCAGGCATCTGATCAAGTGATGATGTTTCTTTCTGGTAGGAAGCTTCCATGAGCAAGTTCTAACGGTTGCACCACCATGCTAAGAATCTTTTGCTCACATAGATAGCTCCAGGCTGTCCCCCAAATGCCCCTTCTCTGAGACCACTGATCTTTCAGGCACTGCTGCAGGGGTGTATGTGCAGCAATGCATTTGGCATATTGTAGGTAAACAATGCCACAGAATCTATAAGGGAGGAGATTTACTGAGCTGGTAGATTGCTGGCTATCCTCAGGAGATAACATCTGTCGCTGTCTGATAGATGACACTCTCGCCTCTGAAGGATAGATCTTCCTGCTATGGTATCTATTGTCATTCCTAGAAAGGACAGACATTGCTCTGGATTTGAGATTGATTTTTGCAGGTTAATTGGGAGACCTAATTTGTTCAGTAGCTTGGATGTTGTCCTAAAATCTTGCTCTACCTTTGAACGAAGGTCCAGGTAAGTGCAGCTGAAGTACTTTTTTCTTCGTAGGTGACATGCTATTACTGCCATACATTTTTAGAACTGTAGTACTCTGTATTCAACGTGCTTGCTTCTCAAAACAAATATCAGGTACTTTCTGTGTTATCCGGCTACTGGGATGTGAAAGTATGCATCAGGAAGATCTGTTGCACCCATCCATTAATTTTCTTAATATGCGGATCAATTTGGTGCATGCGATTATCCAGATTTTTCTTTTTGATGAATTTGTTTGTGAACAAAAGATCTAAAATCAGTCAGTATTCTTGCTCTGCTCTGTATTTTTAGTGGACGCTTGACTTTTTGCTTGGATGGTACTAGCTCTATTGCACATTTTCTCAAAAGGACAGATGTTTCATTACTCGTGATTGAAATTTGGTGAAATTTGTAGGAACCACCGGTGGTAGTCCACTGTGAAACATAGAGAGTATCCAAGTAATATAATATTTAACACCCTCTTGTCGGTCATGGTCAATTTCCATAATTCCTGATGAAACATTACATCTTCTCCCACTGCAGTGGGTAATTGAAGAGGGGGGTTAGGCTATCAATGCCTATTCCTGAGGAATGGTTTCCTCTGGATTTGGGTGGTTTTAGAGGCATGTACTTGACTTGGACTTTTGCAGTTATTGATGTCTTTAGGCTTGCTGCTGATGTTGCGCCTGGTAAGGCCATCGAAGGGCTTGAACCCTCAAATGAAATTATACCACCTCTCTCAGGGCGGTGTTCTCTTCATGCTCTGTCCTCTACTTCTTGTTCTATCTCTGACATTCCGCAGTTCTTTTTGGATGGATTCAGTAAGGGTTTTGCTCTCTCTACTTTGAAGGGACAGTGGGTGATTGTCCAGGCTTTCATGTATTCTTTGTCCTCAGCAGATGGACTGTTGGTATCCAGGTTTTTCAGGAGCTTTACTCTCTCCTCCCCTGCGGTCTGTTCTTCGGTGCCTGTCTGGGATCTTTCTATGGTCTTGCGTGCTCTTCAGTCCTCTCCTTTTGAGCCTTCGTTGACTGTGGATGTGAAGTTCTTGTCTTTTAAAGGGGCTTTCTTGGTGACCATCACGTTGGCCAGGAGGTTGGGGGAACTTTCTGCTTTGCGTTGTTCTCCCCCTTTTTTAAGGTCCCCATTGTGAGTCTACCACTGCCCCATTGGATAATGAACATTGCTCGATACAGAGACACCAAGGACAAGACACCCTGGGACTCTCCATGGAAGAAAATGAAGAGACAGCATCCTTGCTACCCTTGCTCTGAGCAGCTGGGAAGGCATTCATGCAGAAACACTAAAAGACCTAAAGTCAAAGTGTAGAAAACTCCAGACCAAAGAGAAAATCTTACACTGATAATGACAAAGCCCTACTGGCTCGCAGGGAATATAGAACAGAAATAGGGAAAGCCAGAGCCTCCTACCTCTCCACTACTATCTTCAAAGTGTCAAATAAATCAAAGAAAGTCTTTGACTTGGTAAAAGAACTAACCACCCCTGATTTTGTATAAAGCAAATTGTTGAACCTTCACAAAAACTATGCAATAATCTTTCAGACTGATTTATATAATAAAATCAACCATATCTTAACAAATATAAAACAAGGATAATGCTAATCAAACCAAAAACCACAATAACAGAACCAAAAGCTAAACCCAAACCAGAACTGGCCCAAGGTGGCAAGCCTAGAGATGGCTGATATGCTAGAAGAAACACAGTTCAGAGATCTTGTTGCATCGATCTCTTCAGGCTCCCCCTTCTACCCCATTCCAACAAGGTTATGGAAAGATGGAGCGAATTAACTCCTTCCCACTCTATGGCTAATCTGTAATCAATCTCTCACCACTGGGAGGGTTCCAACAGCCTGGAGGAAGGCCCTGGTGACCCCTCTCCTGAAAAAACCTTTGGCTGATATCCAAGAACCGAGCAACTACCGCCCTATCTCGTAGCTCCCTCTCTCAGTCAAGATACTCAAAAATTCCTTAGAAAGATACTAGCTGACTTCCTTGAAGACAACAATCTGTTAGAACCAGGGCAAATGGGCTTAGGCCTGCACATGGAACAGAGACGCAACTGATTTTGGCCACCAACGAAATAAGAACGCAAGTTGACAGTGGTAATGCAGCAGTACTGATCCTATTAGACCTATCTGCCGCATTTGACACAGTCAATCATCAAATCTTGCTCGCCGCCTAAAGGAGATTGGTATGAGAGGTACAATGCTCAATTGGTTTGAGTCCTACCTCTCGGACAGATTATCAGCAATAACCCTCCCACCTTTTACATCTGAATACAAGAAAATCGATCATGGAGTCCCCCAAGGTTCTGCCCTAAGCCCTTTACTGTTCAATCTATACCAAAGACCACTGATAACCCTGATAAAATCCTTTGGGATATCGTTCGAAAATTATACAGACGACACTCAATTAATAATATCCCTGACCCAAATCAACTAAACAACCTCCACTCCTGTTTGAAAGAGATGACTCAATGGCTGAATAATAAAACACTAAAATTCACCTGAGATATGACCGAATTCCTGTGCTGCTCACAAGCAACATCCAACAGCAACTTCCTGCAAACTTCTGGCCATGGGCGAATAATGCAGATTTTGATCCTCAAAGCCAGTACGTAACTTAGGAATCCAAATTGACGATAAGCTCTCAATGGAAGCCCACGTCAACAAAACAGTCGCAACATGTCACGGACTCCTCAGAAATTTGCAGAAAATAGTCCCATTGCTCCCCCAGCCCTATAGAAAACTTATGGTACAGGCCTCAATTATAAGCAGACTGTGTCGTGTAGTTCCTATAGTACACCTGCAGGAACTGCGCGTTTGGATAACATAAACCGTGGGCTTGGTGACTGATTGACTCTGTGCACCCCCCACCTCGTATGTTAGCCGGATTTGCATTAGCTAGCTCACAGTGCCACTAGAATCTCCTCTTATCGGGGAGAGATTAGTTTCTGGCAACCTTTGATCATGACAACCCTGATTCCCTCAGAATCGTGGAAACAATGTACTACTTTTCGCTCAGTCACTCGTGCTTACTTATTCGGGCTCTCTTAGAGAGTTACACAGAATAAACAGTCTGGGCGTTTCAATAAGTATTTATTGAACAGATGTTGTTCTAGTGTAAAATATATGTGCTGCAGCAACCAGCAGACAATAGCAGAGATATATTATCAGCAGTACGATAAAAGTGAAGGGATAGTAGAGTTTTACCATATTGCAAGAATCATGAATACATACATGAATATAAAAAGCATTATGAAAAGTGCGCGTACTCCTACGATGCCTAACTAGATGTACCTAAGTGTACCTAGCTTGTGTGTAGGTCTAAAAGCCTAAGAGCCAAGAATCCTTCTAGGATTTAGTCGAACCCCCATACCTGAATAGAGAGAGTGTGGCACCCAGTCCTGTTCTCGAGTTGGACACCCCGCAAGGGCTGTGTTAGACCGCTGTCAGCTGGAGCGACTGCATGCAGGAGCCTCAGCGTCTCTGGTCAGTGTGTCGGGATGGAAGTCTCGGTTCCCTCTATCTTACCGGGGCAAGATGTGGTGTATTTATACCCGAAAGTATCTCGTCCCTCAGTATGGTTTGTATTGGTCTTTATTAGACATGAGGAAGACGTCAGGGGTGAACTTTGTACATATATATTATCCGGGAGATGTAGCTGGTGAATGCTCATGCATAATTTATGAGTACATTGTAGGCCTATGTTCGGGAAAAACCCTGCAGTGTTCTAACCACAGACTAGATAACGTTCAACCCTCAGAGCTCGTTGTGTACTGTAGGGAACTAATGTAGGTGAAAGATCATGCCTATATTAGGGCACAGGCGATTATGACCAAAATAGGGCATATACGATTATGACCATAATAGGGCATATGCGAATATGACCATATACAGCATATATAAACGCGTCTATATTAGGGCCTCTATATGAAACATAACACCCACTCCAATTACGAATTGGATGACAATGACCATACTTAAAATCTGGACAATTTAAAAATTCTCTTAAAAACAGGAGGAGCCACCTAACCCAGCAGGAGCAAACGGCACCTGTGGATTCTCAAGGAATGCATTCATCAGAATTGGAAGACGCTGGGGACAATGCAGAGCATGGGCCTTTAGGGGGTCCAGCATAGCATCCATGTCCGGAGGCGTATCTGATGGAAACGTTAGACAGAGATCCAACGCGCATTCTTCTCCGCAAAACAGGCATCAAAGAACAGGTAAGATGCAGTCCACCCAGACTGGTCTAAACGATAGAAACCAAGAGGCGTTCAGTTCTCTTAGGCAAGGTATTCCCGGAAGCTGTACCATGCGTTCACGGTACTTCCACTCCATGAGAACGTTCGCCATTTCCTCGGAAATTGGGCCAGCCATTGCGTAGCAGTAAGATTACAATCAGGACTCCTGCAATTAGGAACAGGATAAGCGGGAGACCTCCAAACACGCTTCCCAATACGGAGTGTATAAAATTTGGGATTACTCCGAGGACTGTCTGAAAGGTGCTTAATAGTCCTGACCCTATGGTCTTAAATAGGTGTACAATACCGCTCGTATCAGACATGTTAAAGATACGACCCACCATTTCTGCAAAATGAAAGGGGCAGTTTGTACGTATAAGCGCCTGTATCTCAGTCGAGGTCCTTGCAACTTGAAGTTCAAAGGTTTCTCGAGTGGAGGTTAAGGGCACGGGTTGCTGTACAAGCATGGCTTTCAGTCTGCTCAAAGTATCACATTTTATAAAGGAAACATTCAATGAAGGCCATAACGGCGCCTCCCTGACTGTGTTCAGAGGCGGAAACAATACTTGCATACAGCAAGTAACCCTGGAGTTAACAGTGACCAGATAGGCGATGCCCGGAAGCATCCCACAGCAACCTTGATCGTTTAGCATCAAGTAACTCCCATTCGAGAGCAGCTGGAAAACCGGCGTGATCATGGCCGCTGGGGTCCCTGACATGTGACAAGATAGATTCGCTACCGAACCACTACATGCTCCGTGCAGAGAAATATCCTGACACATGAGAGAACCGCTTAAAGCGTTCTTGCAGTTTGTACCACTCAGAAACACTTCTCGATCCCCATTCCGGCATCGATATCTATATGGTAACTCCCAAGTTTCCTTAATGTAACCCTTACCCATTTGTTCATATTTGCCTGCCTGCCTTTGCTCAAGGCAATACTGAAACTGAAACGTAGCGACCGGCAGAGTGATTTGGCCATGAATTAGCCATTCAGTTGATGGTAATTCGGCTACAGTGAATGGTAACCTGTCCAGTTTCTCAATACGCATTGTATATTTGGCTCCTCTTTGTGCCATTTCTGTCTGTTTATCAGTTAGATTGTATTCTGAAAACAGAGACGTGGTGTTTATAAAACGCCAGGGCACATAGCCTGCACGCAAAGATTGCAGCGTCCAGCTTAACATCACAATAGAACGTAACTGAGATTGCCCGTGTTGTAACAAGGCCAGATCTTGTTCTAATAATATGTCGATTGCCGAAGACACAATGTTGCCTAAGGAGTAAATCCTGGAGGTCAAAGTTGTTAACCCATTATCCACTACAGCTAATGCCTTCTCTAGGTTAATACGGTCTATTTCCCGTATTCTTTCTGCGGCCTCCTGTTGGGATATTTTCCAGTTTTCATTATAATAGGCGTAAATGCCAGCATATATGAAACGTTTCTGACGTGTTTTCTTTGGGCCTGACAAGAAATCCCTAAGGTCCACATCAGGTGTGAGCAAGGTCAAGTGATGTTTCACTTCTGTGAGTGTTGAGGTCTCTAGCAAATCAAGGCACAACTTCCCAACACTATAGGATGTCACTACCCCTGGGTGTTGTCTTTGTACATAGCGTGTATCTGGCATACTGATACTAAACCCCTCGGTTATACCTAGGAATCTCTGTTGACATGTGTTTGTGTCAAAGGGCCAAATCAGCCATTGTGTCCAATTGGGATCTGACCTGTTGTACTGGAGAATGTCATCTAATCCTACCCCATGTGTAGTTGAATTCTGCCCCTCACCCATCTGCGATGGTGCTGTAAACCCCGGTGTGTTTATTTCCTTGTTCTTGGCCAGTCCAAGACAGGATGTCTGTTGCACAGTGTCATTTAGAAATATCATCTGCTGTGGAATGAGGCACGCTCTAAAAAGCGCTTCTGTTCCCTGGACCTGCCAGTCCCTAGAACCCCAGATTGATTTTAAATCTATGGTGTCCTTCCATAGGTCGAAACCCTGTGTAGACAACTGGGCCATAAAGGAAGCAGAGTAAATCTGTTTGGTGTTAGTCAACATAATTTTCTGTACTGATGTTTTTGCCACTTTGTAATAAAATGACTTCGGGTCAGATGTATTAAACCCTGAAAAGCATGTGAATTTCTGTGCCAAAGTTTGCGAACTACCTTTTGGAGGTGTTGGGCAGTGTTGGTATTCAAATACATTTCTCAGTGTTATGGATTTGTGCAAGAAATGATGACCATAATGTTGGTAACAGTACAATGTATCATAGTCTGAAGTACCTTCTAACATTTCATTGTTCGGAAATGCTGCAGTTTTGTCTAAATCAGACATCATATTATTTACAGTTTCAGTGTCCCAATCATCAGACAATGTACTGGAGGTAATGATATCACTTAAAGAAATTTTAAATACATGTTTAAGATTTAAAAGTTCAGTCGGACCGAATTTATCGAAATCAATCTTGTCCCATACTATACCGTCCGGTATAGGAACTGCTGTGATGTTCACTGAAGACAAGTCTCTTGGTTCACGATGTGAAGACTGGTGTGGCTTTAAAATCAAATTGACTCTTTGGGCTGTAGAGCTCTGCTGGAGATATCGTCCATTAATAAGCATACTAAAAGTTATAATTAAACCTAGCCAAAAAAGAAAAAATAGAATCCCAGTGATATACCATAGTTCTATCCAAGGTGACACCAGGTAAGTCTTTCTAAAAAAGTTCAAAAAGTCAATGAGTTTCTGTTTGTGTGATTTTTTGGCTGGCGTCGTTTCCGGCTCGCTTGGATCCAGTGAAAACGTATCAAAGTTCATGAAATAGCCAGAAGCAGTTCAATCAATTGTTGGAATTGCATCGGGATTTGTTAAAATTGTATTTTGCTCTTGACGAGGCATGCTGACGTAGACGTCTGTAGTCGGTCTGATTGCAACTTGGCTGTTAATTTGATTTTCTTCTTGAAGTTGAACTTCTTGTTGAAGTGGAGCGAGTTCCATAGCATTGTTGATTAGTCTTACATTCCGTACAGGTGGCTCTTCAAACGTGATGAGTCTTTCTGTTTGAACTTCTTGGATTGTAGCGAGAGGAGGGCGTCTGCTACTGTGGAGTCCACAAGGCCTACTCTTTAGTATCGGCCACATAGTGTGGTTTGATTAGGTCGATTGAGACAAATCTTTACTCCCTTTTCCCGGCAAGAGGCGGCAGAAGTACAGTTCTTGTGCCTTGGATTGCTAGGACCGGTACAGCTGTTCTGTAGGATGGTCCGAATTCTTTCTTGTCTGCAATCTCCTCTCTGACCAGATCCCCAACTTTTGGGATCCAGACAGGTCTTGCCGTTACTGCCTTGACTTCCTCAGTGGCGGTCTGTTTTAAGTGGACGTTGCTTTGTTGTGTCCTGGATTCATTTAGATCCTGTAAAACAGCCAAACGATCATGGATATCAAATGGTTTTTCATCCGCCACTGTGCCTCCACAATCAAGATCAGGTACCCACATTCTTGTCCCAAATAGGACCCCATAAGGAGTGACACCCCCTAGAGAGCTTCTTGGCTGATTGTTTAGGGCTCTTTGTACCCCATATAAGTGATCGACCCATCTACCGCCTTTGCCTAATACCCTAGCTGTTAAAGATTGCTTTAAGTTCCGGTTTTTCCTCTCCACAACCGAATTTCCCTCAGGATGGTACGGAGAGGAGTACCGCAATGCTACGCCCATTCCTTCCATGGCCTCTTTGTAAGCCCGAGAGCTAAACGGCAGGCCACGGTCAGAATGTAACGTGCCAACTGCGTATGTGCCGATAAAGACTCGCAAATCTTTTATAACAGTTCGAGCATCAGCCGAGCGCTGAGGCCAGACCCATAGGAATCTAGAGCAGGAATCCACCGCAACCATGATATATTTCTTGGCCCCATCCGATTGTAGGGGTCCGCAGTGGTCCAAATACACACATGCGAGAGGTTTGTCTGATTTTAGTAATGGTGTCTGTGCTGGGCGTGTGGAGCCTTTCATCTGCTGGCAGATGTCGCATTTCAAGACATAGTCTTTGGTCTGCTTTGTTAACCCTGGCCACCAGTAGCGCTGTTTCTTTAAAGAAATAGTCGCTGTAACGCCTGTATGCGCAGAACCCAAACCCTCGTGTGCTGCTAGAATTAAGCCTTGCCTACGATCCATATTTGGTATTACTCTATCCCCCACTCGAGGAATCTGAGCATATGGAATGTTTTGTGCATCTAACTTGTAGGAGTACTTGAGTGGAAATTGTTTAGGTACTGCTGTGCTGCCTTTGCGTGAAGCATTGACAGCTACCAAAATCTCGCCGTCTATTCTCGTTTTTGAACGAGTGATTGCAGCTACGGACGCTGTGCGTACAGCCCCCTTTGCGGCTTCATCAGCCAAGAATTCCCTTCAACGTGAACGCCATCACGCTGATGACTCAGTGTATGTATCACGTGAGCCCTTGGTAGTTTGTTTCTCAACTCGACTACCTGTTCCCATAGCATTTTATGCTTAATTGTGCCACCTTTTGCGTCTTTAAACCCGTTTTGTTCCCAATGATGTAAATATTCATTGTACGACTGTACACAGTAAAAGGAATCACACACAATTAGTGTGGGGAATTCGTGTTCCGTATTTACGAGTGCCAGTATTAGTGCTTTTAATTCTGCCAACTGAGCCGTGCCGTGCGACCTTTAACGATTGCACATGCTGCACTGTCAGCTTGCTTACTCCCTATGGCCGGTTGAGCAGATGCGACAGTGTAAATAATGTATTCATACTGATCTAGAGGCAAAATCTCATTTGGTAGAGGATATTCTTGTTCGTATTGCAGAAATGCTTGCGTTTTTAGACTTGGATCAAATCTGTATTTAACATCCGTTGCAGTAAGAGAATTAGCCCATTGTATCCACTTGCGATGTAAGGCTTTCGCATTTGGAATGCTAGCTTTTGTAACAGCCTCTAAGGCTGGTACTGGGGTCACGACTATTATGCACTTTCCCTGAGCCAGAGCTCTTTCTCTTGCTACAGCGGTCTGCACTGCTGTCAGGATTTTTTCTGTTGAAGTGAAACGCATCTCTGCGTTTGTGTACAGGTGTGATTTGTATGCGATTGGTACTGTTTCGCCTTCATTGAAAGTTAAATAAGTGTACCCGCATTGACCCGCTATTACTCGGATCACTAAGTTGCGTACGTTTACGTGTGTCTGTAAATGTTTTGAAGCTATCATGTCTTCCTGTAGTGAACGTAGGATATTAGTATGTTCCTGTGTCCATTGTCTGACTGAAAAATCAGGTTTTATTAAGTCGTAGAAAGGTTTTACTCTTTCTGCGTAATCCAAAATGTATGTTCGACCAAAATTTAGGAATCCCAGAGTTGATTGTAAATTCTTTAATGATTTTGGAGGTTGGAGCAGCGCACACTTTTCTAAAAAGTTAGCTGCTAGGCTTTTTCCTTCGCTTGACAGCTCATACCCTAAAAATAGGACATTGAGATGGGCAATTTTTGATTTTTTAAAATTAAATTTATAGCCCTCAGAGGCGAATCCCATAATAATGGTGCTCACCCTGGTCAAGTGCCTCGGTAAGTTGTCGTCCGTCAGATAAATATCATCTACATAGGACAATGCTTCTTCATCCAAATTTTGGAGTAACTCTGTTACCCTTGCTGAAAACAACCCCGGGCTATTCTTATACCCTTGGGGCAAACGAAAAAATTGCCGTTGTGACCCTAGCGCTGAGAATGCGGTCAAATACCTGCTCTCAGGCGCTATATTTTGGCAGAAAAATCCATTTGAGATATCAAGTGTTGTTTTGTATTTTTGTTGCACAATGTTATTCATTAATGCGGCACTGTGTGCAT
Source organism: Calotriton arnoldi (assembly GCA_963921515.1). Classification (NCBI taxonomy): domain Eukaryota; kingdom Metazoa; phylum Chordata; class Amphibia; order Caudata; family Salamandridae; genus Calotriton; species Calotriton arnoldi. The sequence goes on from CAWUFW010000459.1 coordinate 3,756,635, forward strand.
TTTGAACTGCAAATGTCTTTGTGCAGGTGTTTAAATGTCTGTAATCTAAAACTAAACGATATGTGTTGTCAGGTTTTGATACGGGAAACAAAGGATTGTTCATTGGTGAGGTGCAATTTTCTATCACCCCCTGGTACTCTAGTTGATCTAGGATCTCCCTGACTTGTTTTTTAGCTTCCTGCTTTATAGGGTATTGCCTTTGAGCATTTGGGGAAACTTTTAACGGGATCACGTGGTGGGTTGAATCCTCATCCCAACCAGCATGATTTTTGTACAATGCTGGAGCTAGGGCAACCGCCCACTCCTGCGCATATGCATGTTTTAAATGTATGGGAACGAGGTCGGAAAATGCTGGAAAAATTACCTTTTCTCCCTTAGGCCACTCTATGACGAATGCTGGCAGCCAGTCTTGCTCTGCTAATAGGATGTCATATCCACATGACAGATTTTTCCAAAATAGACCTTTAATTTTTCTGGGTTTGTCCTCCTCCATCCGGAGTGTTATTTCATGTAACTTATGTGGGACACTTACCCGAGTATCAGGGATTTCCACCGTGATATACTCACTCAACTCTGCTGTCACCAGAAATTCCTTCAGGTTCTGGCGAGCTATTGTTACTTCTGCCGCGCTGTCTAGCATCGCCAGAGCCCATTCCCCGTTCAGAAGCTGTGCCTCAGAATTCTGGGCATGTCTGATCTTAATACCTGCTACCTTCTTTTTGAACTGAGGTTTTTGTTTTTGTTTATCTTCTTTTTTAGGTGCGTAGTCCGCAGCGCGTTGCGTGTCTCTGGACTTTGTACGCTCCTCTGACCGTCCTTCCCTCTCAGAGTTTTTTGATGAACCCTGAAAGGAACGAGAGGAACGTGCATCAGTATCCTGATACCTGTCAGGTTTTTTAATATTATCCCTATTCTGGAGGTTATACCTCCTTTCAGAGGGCTCCTGTTGAGGAGACCTACCTCTGGATTGAGATCTGCTGTCTTTAGACTTTTGTTGCTTTTTATTTTCCTACTTCCTTTTAGAAGAGGTAGGTGTCTGCTTTGTAGTGTCCTTTTCAGTACTGCCCACCAGTTGTGGTTTTAATGCTTTCCCACCTAGACTGTCTCTGCCTAGTTCTTCATATGCAGTTTCAATTATTTTGGGTAGTTCGTGTGGTTGATCTACTGGACTGAACTCCCTTAGGCGTTGGCGGATCGCCACTGAAGCTGCTTCCCCCTTAATGTTAGCTAGTATTATGGCTGATACCTGGTCAAAGTTATTTAGTAACTTCATCCATAAGTTAAGGGCAGGCTCTGCTCCGTACTCATTTTGTATCTGTCTCAATACGTCAGGTACTACTGCTAATGACGGGATACCATGCGTTCTGGTATATATGGCAGCAAAGACTGTACCCCAAGAGGTGCAGTCCTCTACTTGTGGTGTGATCCCCATGGGCAAGCAGATTGTTAGTATTCTGTGTTTATCACAGGTGGTAGTATTCGGCAATACTGCCTCAAGCGGAGTTATTTTCTGAGCTATCCAGAATGGTATTTGCTTGCGTTTTGCGGGCATTTTGCCCATTACCGCGTGTAATGTTTGAGGAGTAATTTTATTTCCTGTACCCTGAGCTGGAGTACTATTTGTTGCACCTGGTGCAGGTTGGATTGTTAAAGTCCTCATGACAAATTGTGTCAGGTTTCTGTAGATTTTAATTAAATCTGTGTTGTATGAGTAAGTCTGGCTGTGTCATTCTGCCAATGTCAGGATGCGGTGTGTAAGCCGCTAGTATCGGCCATGTGGCTCCGTCTCCTCCGAGCGGGCCTAATCTTACTCTTCTTCGTATGTGGGGTAGGGCGCCATTAAACCAGTAATAATATTCCTGGTAAATGAGTGGAATCTCTATGTCCTCAAACGGAGCATATTCCGGTGGTGCATCTCCTGCTATATAGTAGTGAAATGTATTTGTTATTGCATTTGCTGCTGGGAGAGTAACCCATGAATAGAACATCTCTGTTTTGTTTTATTTGTGTGCCTCAATCACAAAAACTACAATGCCACCCTTGGCTTGTAAGCCATTTTCTAATAGTCTTATGGTGACTGTCCTTCTGAATTTTGGTGCAATCTGTATTGCATCCTCAAGATCTTCTTCCTCGTTTGACGGGGCAGTGGCATTCGTAGTGGATCTAAGACCGCAGTAGTCATAGTGTATAGAACACAGACTAATGTTTCAAAGAAACTATGATAAGGTTTTAGGCACAATTTTAGGAACACTATGTCCTTTCAAGCTTGAATAACCAACAGCCAATAAATAGTATTTTCGTACTACTCAGCTGCGGCGTATTTTGTGCCCACCCACTCCAGACGTCTCTTGGGTTTTGCGAGTAGGTTCTCTGAGAATAGCACGACTGAACTACTCAGATTCTACTGTTAAATAAGTACCCAACCCTGGTTGGGCGCCATGTCGTGCAGTTCTTATAGTACCCCTGCAGGACCTGCGCGTTTGGATGGCATAAACCGTGGGCTTGGTGTTAGACTGACTCTGTGCACCCCCACCGCGTATGTTAGCCGGATTTGCATTAGCTAGCTCACAGTGCCACTAGAATCTCCTCTTATCGGGGAGAGATTAGTTTCTGGCAACCTTAGATCATGACAACCCTGATCCCTCAGAATCTTGGAAACAATGTACTACTTTTTGCTCAGTCACTCGTGCTTACTTATTCAGTTTCTCTTAGAGAGTTACACAGAATAAACAGTCTGGGCGTTTCAATAAGTATTTATTGAACAGTTGTTATTCTAGTGTAAAATATATGTGCTGCAGCAACCAGCAGACAATAGCAGAGATATATTATCAGCAGTACGATAAAAGTGAAGGGATAGTACAGTTCTACCATATTGCAAGAATCATGAATACATACATGAATATAAAAAGCATTATGAAAAGTGCGCGTACTCCTACGATGCCTAACTAGATGTACCTAAGTGTACCTAGCATGTGTGTAGGTCTAAAAGCCTAAGAGCCAAGAATCCTTCTAGGATTTAGTCGAACCCCCATACCTGAATAGAGACCTGAATAGAGAGAGTGTGGGACCCCATCCTGGTCTCGAGTTGGACACCCCACAAGGGCTGTGTTAGACCGCTGTCAGCTGGAGCGACTGCATGCAGGAGCCTCAGCGTCTCTGGTCAGTGTGTCAGCATGGAAGTCTCGGTTCTCTCTATCTTACTGGGGCAAGATGTGGTGTATTTATACCCTAAAGTATCTCGTCTCTCAGTATGGTTTGTATTGGTCTTTGTTAGACATGAGGAAGACGTCAGGGGTGAACTTTGTACATATATATTATGCGGGAGATGTAGCTGGTGAATGCTCATGCATAATTTATGAGTACATTGTAGGCCTGTGTTCGGGAAAAACCCTGCAGTGTTCTAACCACAGACTAGATAACGTTCAACCCTCAGAGCTCGTTGTGCACTGTAGGCCTGGGCGGTGAACATCGCTCCGTTCGCGGAGTTTGCGGAGTTTTCTGCACTCCGCGGAGCTCGCGGAGTGCAGAAAACTCCGCTTCGCGATGTGCAGCAGAGTTTTTTCCCCGCTCGCGATCTCGAACGGTAAGTTTGCGATCGCAAACGGTAAGATCGCGAGCTGCCGCTCGGGTAGAATTTCTACCTGAGCGGCAGGAATACCGGCACAAACTGCAGTTCGCACTGCACTCCGCCACTCGCTGAACTTCGCAGAGTTTTTTTGTAACTTCACTGAGTTCCGCGTAGCAAAACTCAGCGAACTACGCCCAGGCCTAGTGTACTGTAGGGAACTAATGTAGGTGAAAGATCGTGCCTATATTAGGGCATAGGCGATTATGACCAAAATAGGGCATATACGATTATGACCATAATAAGGCATATGCGAATATGACCATATACGGCATATATAAACGCGTCTATATTAGGGCCTCTATATGAAACATAACAACTGGACTACTGTAACTCTTTGCTACTAGGCAGTCCCAAATATCTCCTAAAACGGCTTCAGAAAATCCAGGTGCTGGCAGCCAAACTAGCGCTAAACAAGGAAAGAAGGGACTCAGCATCAGAAACACTACAAAAACTGCACTGGCTACCAGTAAAGGAAAGGAGTATATTTTAAGGTGCTATGCATTACTCATAGGGCAGTAAATGGCACAGGACCTGTAGCTCCTAAGCAAGTAACTGAGCTATATAAACCTTCTCGAACCTTACGATCAACCCATGCTGCCCTCTTGTCCATTCCCCCCTTCAAAAAAACATGAATGGGAGGTAGAACCTTTCAGGTACAATGTGCCCAACTCTGCAACAACCTTACTCTCTCCCTCAGAACCAACACTAATCTGCTGAGCTTCAGAAAGAACCTGAAAACCTGGCTCTACCTCTGGAAATAGAAGGCTAATAGAAAAGACATACCATCTCTAGCAAATGATAATGCCTCTTCTTCACCAATAATTTACCAGTGCCAAGATGCCCGTTGGGCGATAGCCGCACTTAACAAATTTATTATAATGATAATAATAATAATAATGCGAGGTGAGGTGAGGTGACATGACAAAAGACTTAGCAAACCTCAAGAAAAATCTAGAACAAGAGAAGCTCAGACTAGATACCTTGATAAAGCACATTACTCAGATATACAACTTCCAACCAAAACTAGTGTTACTTGGAGACTTAAAGCCAAACATCTGATTGCGATGTGTACTTTATAGGCGGAAACAACCCTTTTTAGGTTGAAAAAACGTGACTGTGAACGTGAGGAGAAAGCTTGCAGGATGCTAGCAGCTCACTTGAAACAACCTGAATCTTGAATAGCAATCCCCGCAATAGGTCTGGGCAACTCTTTCATTGAAAAAGTATGCTGGCTGTATACCAAACCCACAGCATCAGTAAATTGTGGCTGATTCACTTCCCCATATTTAAAAATCAAAAGAGGCCCTAATTAAGGTGATTGACTCCTTTTTCATATTCTTCGGCTTTAACATAAAATGGTCTTATTGGTCTACCTATAATGCCTACCACAACTAAAGCTTTGATTGTTAATTCACTATTCAAATGGCTAGAGACATCTGAAATATCTTGGCATCTTTATAAATACAAGTCTTATGAATATGGTTAGGGATTTCGTGTCCCCCCCCCATATTGGACAAAACTGAAACATAATGAGCAAACTGGTCTAAATTACAAGTGTCTATGTGGGGTAAAATTCAGATTGTGAAAATGAATGTAATGCCTAGGTTTAGTCATATTTTCAGGATGCTCCTTCTCATTATACAATCTTCTACTCTTTAAGAGATCGACAGTATCATCAGGAAGTTTATTTGGGGTGACAACAAACCATGACTATAAGCGTCTAAACTATGTGCCACAATAACTGAAAAAGGACTTTGCCTACTTCATACGGAGTCATACCGCCTGGCCTAACAACTGGAGAGAACAGTATACATTTTGACAATGCACAGGGAACTTCCACTATAGCGAACCATAGAACGCCATCTCCTCTGCTCTACTACCAATCTTGCACTACTCTATACCGATCTCTCCCCAACGCAACATGCTTCCAGTTCCATTCTGAAATCTACCCAACACGCGTGGGCCAGAGAACACTTCTTAATGCAGATATCTGCATTCGCCCATTCTCATGCCCCCAATGGCGTAGGAGCGTTGCTTCACTGGCTCAGAGCCAGCAGCTGGAAAAAATATATTTTATTTTTGTTTTATTTTTCAGGTCCTGGGGTCTTAGGCCGGCCAAACAGACATGCGCAGTTAGGTTTCTCTAACCTCTCTATATTCTACAACCAGGTGGAGAAACGGCACAGTCTCCCTATGCCTGAGCGGAGCGTTTAACCAGCCCGCTCAGGCCAATTCCGGCGCTGGATTGGTTGGGGAGTCTGTCCCAGGGACTGTCGGGAGCAGCAGGAGAAGGAGGAGCACCGAAGTGCGAGGCAGCTGCAGGATCAGGTAAGTTTTTTTCTATTTAATTTTTTTTAATTCAACCCTCACAGCTCCCCCGCCGCCCTTTGATCCCCCACTGCACATTGCCATCAATAGCGACTGGGCAGGGTGCATGTTTGAGGACTCATTGAGTACCTAAATCCATCAATGACACAAAAGCCACTTTCTTTCATGAACAGACCTATTGGCATTACCAGTACTTGTTGTAGATTTTGAGCGTGCACTCAAACACTTATTGTGAAAGCATGCACAATGACCCTAGCAGAAGCAAAGATAAAACAAACAGTAAGTTAGTTTAAAAAGACCTGTACCAGACACGAGTACAGTGGTACTGAACAAGAAAGAATAAGGCTGGGGAATTCGAAGGGTCCGTGTATCATGAAAAACCGCGGAATTAAGAGTATAATAGTGTTTATATTTACGTTTCGTGTCTTCCGCAACAATTCATTTATATGCAGGTTACGTTCACACTATTACTGTTATTAATTTTAATGCGTTATTAATATTTAAAAAATGCAAAGTGACAATTTAATTTAAAATCAAGAAAGTCTAACTCCCATTACCTAATGAATTCAAAAGTTAGAAGCAGGTTAATCTCACGGAAATATAACACAAATTCGGTGGCCAGTGTTGCTGCACGTATATATATTGTACTAGAAAATTTTGCATAACACTTAGGTACATCAGACAGTAGAAATGACTATCCCTGCAGGTAGACAATTAAAACACAATCCACATCATATTTTAGAAGCTGCAGCCTGCTGTCCCAATGGCGTGCAGAGCATTTCCAATCTTAGTCCTTTTACAAAAACACAGGCCCCTTCTAACCGATTGGGATAAGGAGTAATCTATTCTGCAAAATACTTCTTTCCACACAAACCGGGAAAGGTGCCCGGTTTTTCCAGGGTACCATTATGGTTAGTTAAATGTTTTATGAGTCTATCTGCCGTATGGAATGTTCCAGGCTTCCTCTAACTGATTTAGCATAGCTCCCACTCACACTCATGCGGTACACGGTTATCGTGACCTGCCCAGGCTCTTTAAATCAGTTTCTAGTTTTACAGATATACGATAAGCTGTTTATATTATTTTCAAAAATAATCACTTTTCCCAACAAGGTGTGCGGGCAGGCTTGTGGTAAATCAACCACTGGAATTCTCTTCGCAGTGTCTGTCTTTCAAGACTGTCCTCCGACGTGATTTATTAAACTCAATATCCAAACTTCAGAGGTCTTAACTAACAGACATTCTCTCAACTTCATTAAATAAAGATCTCCTCTCACTGAGCAGTTTGAAATCTAAGGCAAGCTGTAGCGGCGGTTCTGTGCAAAGTAAAGGGCGGCTTTTAGAATGGCTTGCACACCCACGCGTTTCTAGCCAGCAGTTTAGCCAAGAGTGCGCATTACTGCCTCTTAAGGTCTCAAATCTGATTGCCAAGTACAGCTTTAGGAGTGATGAGATATGAAAAAGTCATTTTTTGGGGTATTTTGTCAATTGCCAGCATGTTGCCTAATCTCTTCTTCGATCAGGAAAGTAGCTATCAATGGTGCATCAAGTGCAGTGGCCCAAGGGCCTAGAGCTTGAGATGGCTTTTTCTCCCATTGGCCTTTTCAATCCCACGGGACCTAACAACCTGATTAGCTAGCGGAACTTGAAGAAAAGTGTTGCAGCCACCATTGCAAGACATGGGGAACAAGTCCTGACCAACTAAACAAGCATTTGCAATGCAATGGGTCTCGCATTTGCTGGAGTTGGAGCTATTGGCATTGTAAATGGCAATGTTGTTTATTTATGTTTAGGTCGAGCATCAGTGATGACCTGTTGTATCTCTCTGTGTAGCTTTGGCAAACCCACCCGGATCCATGTTAAAATATCGATGAAAAAAATATCGATGTAAAAATATCGATAGCAAAAATATCGACTCCCTATACTCAAACAGGTAAGTACAATAATATTGACACTAAAATATCGATGTAAAATATATAGAAGTAAAAAATATCGACTTTAAAAAATCACATAACAAATAAAATTAATTAAATAATATTATTAACAAAATAAATTAAATTTAATAGATTTTAACTAACTAACAAATAAACTTAATTTAATAAATATAAACACAAAAAAATTTGTACATATACATATATTTACTTAAATACATTTTATTAACTATTATCTTTAATTTATAAACTTTCTAAATTATATAAAAATAAAATATACACAAATAATTTAAAATAAAATAAAATATTCTACATTTAATTAACACATTAAACTATTAAAAAAAGAATAAAACATACATTTAATAACAAAATAAACACAATAGTAGTAAAAGCTCCGGATAGCGGGGGGGGGTAAAAATTACTATTCCCACTCCAGTGAGTGCAACAGAAGGGAAAGCGCTGGATAGCGGAGGGGTAAAAATTACTATTCCGACTCCAGTGAGTGCAACAGTAGGGAAAGCGCTGGATAGCGGAGGGGTAAAAATTAATATTCCCACTCCAGTGAGTGCAACAGTAGGGAAAGCGTTGGATAGCGGAGAGATAAAAATTAATATTCCCACTCCAGTGAGTGCAACAGTAGGGAAAGCGTTGGATAGCGGAGAGGTAAAAATGTATATTCCCACTCCAGTGAGTGCAACAGTAGGGAAAGCGCTGGATAGCAAAGGGGTAAAAATTACTATTCCCACTCCAGTGAGTGCAACAGTAGGGAAAGCGTTGGATAGCGGAGGGGTATAAATTACTATTCCCACTCCAGTGAGTGCAACAGTAGGGAAAGCGCTGGATAGCAAAGGGGTAAAAATTACTATTCCCACTCCAATGAGTGCAACAGTAGGGAAAGCGCTGGATAGCGGAGGGGTAAAAATTACTATTCCCACTCCAGTGAGTGCAACAGTAGGGAAAGCGCTGGATAGCGGAGGGGTAAAAATTACTATTCCCACTCCAGTGAGTGCAACAGTAGGGAAAGCGCTGGATAGCGGAGGGGTAAAAATTACTATTCCCACTCCAGTGAGTGCAACAGTAGGGAAAGCGCTGGATAGCAAAGGGATAAAAATTACTATTCCCACTCCAGTGAGTGCAACAGTAGGGAAAGTGCTGGATCCCACAACAATAAAAAACATCAACATTTTTATTAAATTTAATTTCCAATATTAACATAATTAATATTTAAATTTAAATATATTATTATTAACAAAGATAATAAAATATCATTAATTGCATATTAATTAACACTATAATATCCACAACACACACCAAAAATTAATTACACAATTACAATTAATAATTACTAATTAATTAATGGAAATTAATTAAAACATATTTAATAATTAATCAATAAAAAATTAATTACTTACCACCCTTCACACCATTTACACATATAAACACCACAACACACACCTAAAATTAAATCAACAATTAACAATTAATTATTAATTGATTAATTGAAATTAATTAACTAATTATCAAACAATTATTAATTAATCAATTAACACATTTAACTCTATAAATTCACAATTATACATATTAATTATTCAATAAATTTTAGATAATTAAATTACTTCCAACCCTAATCTCCTATAAACCCACAAACCGCTACGGAACTAAAAACGCAAAATTCTATTTAAAATTTTTTTATTAACTACTATAAATAATTATTTAAATCTATATAATTAAATTACTTCCCACCCTATTCCCCTATAAACCCGCTACAGAACTAAAAACACAAAATTAAACTTAAAATAAAGTATTAACTAGTAAAATTTTAAAACATAATAAAATGACAAACAATTCTCATTAAAAACACTAAAATACATAACATTATTAATAATTCGATATTTTTGTCAACTATATTTTTGTAAACGATATTTAAGACGTCGATATTTTTGTAATCGATATTACTTACCTGTCAGTCGATATTCTTGTCAAAGATATTTTTGTTGTCGATATTTCTTCCCCACGATATTTTTGCGGCAATATTTATGTCTCTCGATATTTTTGCGGTGATATTCCTGCTCTGCACCAACCCATCCATTGTTATTGGCTGTTAGCTGCAGCATTCAGAAATGCTGCTTTCTTATTGGTGCATTTCTGTTGAAGTCCCTCCTTCGTGTGTTTAGCTCTCTTTCCGGCGATTTCACTCAGAGCATTTTCGTTGCCCATCACACAGTACAGCGTGTGATGGCCTCTCTTCCCTCCTCCCATCTGGCTTTGCATATCAGCCGTTTTTTTTTGCAGTTTTATTTAACGACGCGAATTTGACTGGAAGGTATTTCGAGTGCTTTACATGAGCACCAGTGACGTTACACAAGGACACATTCATTTTTAGGCACGCAGTGATTTGCCCAGAATCACCGATGTTGAGCGGACGCCGAGGCTCGAACCGGTTCCCCAGCTCCAAAGTCGGCAGCATTGGCGTAATGCCACATTCTCTCCCGTAGCCCTCTCTGCAGCAACAGAAACAAAAGCGGTCTTTCACGCTGATGTTTTCTTTAGACTTGTTTCTCAAGCTAACTCCCATTGAGTACTGCCTCTGGAACAAGCAGGGCGCGCACGCTGCAGCAGCGCACGTGAAGACGGCCTTCACGCCCCTTGCCAGGGAAGGAGCTCTGGGCTAGCAGCTGCTGTGTAGCATATGTAGGTCTCTCGTGGGCTCTAAATTGCTTCAGAAACCCTTTATCTTGAGTGCCTCAGCAGCCCCCACTCCAAGGGGCACTCACCACAATGCTGCAGTCCTCCAGATCGGTGTGCACCTCTCAGGATGTGTGCACACAGCAGGCCAACAGCCCTCTGGCCCCCCCACCCCTCCCATTGGACGCCCCAGCTGGGAAAGAGTTGACTCTAAAGCCGGGACCTGCAAGTTCAGTGACGGTAGGACAGAAGAGGTGGGTGGGAGAGCGGGCTGGGGCTATTAACTCCCTCCGGGCACCGTTAATTCTCGCTGGCCAGCTAATTACGTACAACGGACCCCTGCCTATCGTGGTCACGTACTGACACTGAAGAGTAGTGGTGCATCATAGTGTCCCACAACCATAGTACAAGGTTTACTGTTTGCTTTTTTAATACACGTTTTCAGTAATTTTATTGCATTGCTTTTCTTTAAACACAACCATTTTTTAATGAAAGCAGTGTATTTGACTGTTCATTAGACACCGAATAGTACAAGGTCAATTTGCATAAGTAAGCGATGTTTAAGTGCGATATTTTAGTTTTACGGTGCTGTTTAAAAACATGTTATTTTATGTTCGTCTGGATGAGTTCTGAGGCTGCCTTTTCAATGTGAGTCTAACTAGACTACTGTTTGTGTGTAGTAACTGTGTTGTGCTTCTGACACGATCAATAGGGTTGCCGTAAATTACACCGTATTTGTGATGATGGCATATTTAAAAGCGCTTTCATGCCTATGAAATAATTTGTTAACGAGAATTTCTGGAAATATTGAAGTATGCACCTTTAGTCTTGCGAACTATGGGTTTTGAAACTTTTACTTGTGCAATATGCAGTGATAACACTTCTTGCCTATGTGCAGTATTTTGTTATAAATATATATGCATACACACACACAAAACTGGTGGGTGCCGGCGTGCATCCAGAACACCAGAGGTGCCACTGTTTCTCAGCCGAAACGCGTAGATATTTTAACGGAGAGAGAGAGAGAGACTCTCTAACACAAGTTACCTATAATGTAGTAGTTTTGTGGCGCATTTTTAATATTTTATTTAGCCATTTTTTTTCTTCAAACATTGGAATGTTTTAAAAAACTGAAAGTGAAATAATGTATTATACTATTTGGTTTTCTTTAGAAGAAAATAAACTTCTTAATAATGTAATTAAGAATGTAGAATTTTAGAAAACCCTTCCTTTGCTTTGTTAAACACATATTGTGTCAGGTCTGTGGGAAGGTCAGATTGTTGGTGCTGTACTCTTCAAGCTGCAGCCAAACAATGGTCACTAATTGTAATAAGAATTTCCGATTTGTATTTAGCTTTCATTACTAGAATGTAGTTTAAGTCATGGACTATTGCAAAGCTGTGTGGAGTGGTTGGGGCAATCGTGACAACGAAAACCATATTTGACGGAGGGGTTGGAGTAGTTAAATATTTCCATATTTTATAGGCACCAGTGAAATATTTTCCATATGTCATAGGTTTCCTGTAAAATATGGATTGTATACCACTGCACTTTGTGTAATAAAAGCATGACATCATGTGTATATGTGTGCAGATGTGAAGCTCACCCACAGGTATTTAAATATAGTTTACAATGTTTACATTAATTATAAAATGAATTATAATCGCTTTTTGTGATTTGTTGTGGTAATTCCAACATCTGTGTCTGCCATAGTTGCGCAGATTGTAATGACACATCAAGGGTTGATGCTCAAGTGCATGTACAGCGGGCTTCATTACAAATTCCCAAAGTTGTTATTGCGCAGCCCTACTGCAGGAACAAATAGAGAAAGAAGCTAGTGTTGGTGGTCACGCAGCTCCTTAGGCGTATAATATGCAATTTCATTTTTCCCCCCATTACAGATGCACACTATAGCTTGTATGCTTCTGAGCGAATCCTACAGTCTGCGAATCGTCTTAAATACAACCTTCCAAGGGTCTGTTATGGACTTTTATTTCCTCTTCGTCATGAACACTTACACCCCCACTCTGCACCTTCACACCTTAAGGCTTCAACCTTATGGCATTTGTTACGAGAAAGTTCTATTGGAGATGTTTTTTAACCAACTGAATATTAGACATTTCTACTAGGTGAAGGACACTGATGTTGGGGACAGCCTATTCAATTCTTGCATTGATTGGGAATGTACAGTGTGCACATCAGTCATTCGCTAACTTCTCTTCGCGGCCACCTTAACACGTGCAGTTTATGAAGTTCTAAATGTTATCTTTCTCTTTCAGGTATTTCGTATTCGTGCACGAGCTGTGTAGCTCACCCCCCATAAACTGCAACACATTGATCTTCCATGCCATCTTCATTTTATCACCCTGTTTCACTGCCCACGGGACCCGATTTCCTTTTCGCAGCCTTCAAAACTCCTATAATTAACGTTAATACAATACATACCTCATTGTTTATTGGTTTGCTCCCTTAAATCTAGCTATGTTCCTAATAAACCACCATTACACTAATGGCCTACATCTCCTCTTCTGTTTCAAGCCTGATCTATGTGAGCTAGAGGGGTGCTTCACGTACTAGTTTCTGGGATTTAGTGGTGCTGAGGATGGGTGTCCAGGTATCTGAGCACATGGTTAGACTGCAGCTGCAGGTGAGCCCCCAAGCCAACAAAGCTGTGGCTAAGGATTATGCATGTGACTTGCCTACTGCAGTAAAGATTACAGACCCTGAAGCAGGGTCACCTGCATATAGTTCTGTTTCGCCTAACGTATGATGTTGCCCTACTTGTGTAAATCACAATGACATCTGAGCGTATTGCATTTTATGTTAATGCATTTAGAGCCCATTGTTTGAAGTGCCTAAAAAGAAATATGTGAACTGATCCGGATTGCCGGGGGGGAGGGGGGGGGGAGTCAAACTGTAAAGACTTTATTGCTTTTTCATCTCCAGATTACTGCATATAAAATTATGCAAACCCCACCGAAAAATATAAATGCAGATGTGAGACATTACTTAAGGGCACTTAAAGGTGCTAAAAACAAACATCTTCATAAGTAACAAACATTTCCATTACAGCACCAATTATTTAAAGAAAAAAAGCGCACACTATACCATAATATAACGTTCATAGCAACTGTACAGTAAAGCTATGGCAATGTCGAATTAGAGAAGAAGATGGCGGCCGGCTAGCTAGCCCGGTCGGGAGCTCTGAGCCCGTCAGGTTGAAATGACCCACTGGAGAAGACGTGTGGCAAGTGGAAAGGCACCCCCCTCAGTAGAATGTGTTGTAAAGACTACCATATCAAAAAATTGTGAAAACTTACAGCCGGCAAGCAGGGCGGACGTGGAGTCCAGTGGAGGCAAGCCAGGGCAGTGATCAAGACCATGGAGACCGCAGAAAAAAAAGTAAGTCCGCTTTTATATAGCGCAGCTACTCACCCTTACGGGTCTCAAGGCGCTGGGGGCCGGAGTGGAAATTAAGTGAGCTATTGCCCAGAGTCACATGGTGCTGAGCTGAGCTGCTGCCGGAGCCGGAGATCGAACCGTGAACCCTGTGCTCGGAAGTCAGCTGCCCTGGCCGCTGCACCACACCTCTCCAGAAACCGTGGAGCCTGGAAGGAATGAGGAGGCGGCGACAAGCCACGGCGCACTCTGGCCAGCGGGCGTATGGACGGAAGCAATCGCAGCGTGCCGCAGCAGCAGGAGGGCCGCCACAAGAGTGCCGTTCCGGGGGAGAACCTCTGTGCAGGCGGAGACAAGCAGGGACAGCAGGCACACCACGAAAGGTGAGAGTGCATCTTAAACCATACCTCAGACAAGAGAGCTAGGAGGAGGAAGAGGACTGCGGCGAGGACAGCGGAGGGTAAGTGAAAGTGAGACTTGGTCTGGGCCGGGAGGCGAGGGGGAAGCCCGTGTTCTCAAACCCCCGCAAGGAATAGAGTCTTCAATAAACTAAGGGCAAGGAGAGAAAATTATATCTGTCCCTCCTCACTCTGCCACAAAAACTGATCCAGACAAGGGGAGCTCACAGGGAAGAGCTATTGTCTTAGAAGTAGGGGGGTGATCAGCAAGCCCCCGATGACCCTCTAAGAGAACGGGGTAATATAGCCCCCAAAAGCACCAAGAAAAAATGGAAAACCCACACCTCAGGACAACCTCTTGCCCCTCTGTCCAGGGCGAGCCGGATAAAATTGGGGGCACCTGGACCAGGCTCAACTCTAAAAGTCACCCCCTCCCGGAGATCATATTTTAAAGTTCAAGAAAGGCAGTGGGCCAAAGAAACCGTGGAAGTAGAGGCAGGGGTAACAGGAAAAATATTTGGTAACAGGTACCGAGCCCTGGAATCATCTGAGTCCCAGAGAGCGGGCACAGAAGCCAGACCCCAGTCACAACCAGACCACAGCCAGTGCAGCATCATAGCCAGCTACCGCAAAACAGCGCAGAGAAACTAATGGAGGCTATGAGGACAAACTTTGCAACGTCAGAAAGGAATCAAATGAAAATACAGGAGTCCTGTGAAGCTCTGGACCAGAAGATTAATGCCTTAATGGAGAGAGTGTCACTAGTTGAGGCGTCAGTAGACACCATAAACAAAAAAGTGGAAGCGAATCAAAAAGAAATAAAACTCCTAAAGACCTCAGAGGCAGACATCAGGGACAAAATGGAGTCTCTGGAAAACCAAGCCAGAAGAAATAACCTGAGGGTGCTCAATATACCGGAGGGTCTAGAAGGGGAGGATATTAAAAAATTCACAATCACGTTGCTCGAAGAGATATTCCCCTGGGCAAAGGCGAGCAATCTAGCGGACGACATCCAAAGAGTGCACCGCGGTCCATTTGGAAAAGGGAAAATGAGAAAAAACCCAGGGAAAATACTAATTAACTTTAAAACGTATGTCCTCAAGGAAAGAATCCTCAATGAAGCCCTATAGGCAGGTTCCTTCACTAAAGACGGCTGGTCATTCAGAATCAGATCTGACATCGCCAAAGTAACACAAGATAGGCAATGGGAATTAGGCCAGTTAATGCAGCAGCTGAAATCTTTGGGTGCAACAGTCCAGATGCGTTTCCCAACCTCGCTGCGGATCATGTGGGAAAATAAAATGCACAATATACGAGACCCTAAAGAAGTGGAGTGCCTAATTAAATGCATAAAAATGCAACAAAAAGACCACACCTAAAAACAAAAACTTTTTTTTTTCTTACCTGGAGGGTGAAGGGCTCAAAAGGGCAGAACTCTGCCCAACAAAAGAAGTGGGAGGCTTCTCCTGGGGTGGCGGGGGCAAGGGTAGGGGGAAAATAACACTGAGAAAAGTTACGGAAAAAATTGCACTGGGTGAGGAGCAAGTTAGGGGAAAATACAATAAAAAATAGTCCAATGTGCACAATGCTGAGGAGGAAGGGACCCTGGAAGATGCAAGAAGAGTTAGGGACTTCCTTGGTAGGGCAACGAAGAACAAGACCCAATGACAGTTAACATCCTCTCGTGGAACATAAATGGCCTCAGAATAAAAAGACGCAGGCAGAAAATCCTGGAATATCTGAAGGCAATCGACAGTGAGATAATAATACTACAGGAAACCCACCTCTTAAAAGAGGAATGGGGTAGACATAATCAAGTATCAGAAGTGGGTGGATGCCTACATCTGCACAAACCGAGAATGCTGCACGAAAGGAGTGGCAATCCTTTTTAAAAAATCACTCAAGGCAAGGATTGATTCAGCAGAGGTGGATAAGAAGGGGAGATGGGCCATTGCTAGAGTAAGGATCCACAATATCTCATACACAGTAGTGGATTACTATGGGCCTAACACGGACCATCCTATCCCGCTCCAAAAGTCTATTCCCAGCTACTGAGCGCCCAGTCCCCTATTATAATGGAAGGCGATTTTAACATAATCTTAAACCTGAATGTGGACCGACTCCCAGCTAGGAACAGCGCAAACCTGCCTAAAATGAGAGAGTGCGTCGGATTATGCATTAAGGATCTGGGGGTTGAAATGAAATGAAATGAAAATTGGTATTTGTAAAGCGCTAACTGCCACTCCGAAAGGAGCATCCTGGCGCTGGTATGCAAGGTGAGGGGCTGCTCAGAAATTCTTAGATTAGAGAAAGGCAAAGTTCATCTGGGGCTCCGAAAATCCAAGTCTTTAGTTCTTTCCTATATTGTGTTTCAGATTTTTGCGTTCTCAGATGCGGTGGCAGTAGGTTCCAGGCTCTGGTGCCTAATGGTGTTATTGTTTTTCCTCCCCTGGTTTTGCATCTGAAGCTGGGAGGTTTAAGTAGATTGGCTGATGATGACCTGAGGGTTCTGGTTGTACTGTAGGTGGTGAATCTTGATGCAAGATATTGAGGCCCCAGTTTGAGTGAGGCTCTGAAGGTGATAAGGAGAATCTTGAAGAGTATTCTCTTGTGTAATGGGAGCCAATGAAGGGTTTTCAGAGCTGTAGAAGCGGAGGATCTTCGTGGAAGTTTTAACACCAGCCGTGCTGCTGCATGTTGGACTATTTGGAGTTTTTTTAATGTTTGCTTGTTGGCTCCTGCCAAGAGACTGTTGCAGTAGTCCAGTCGCGCCAGTATCAAGGCGACCGCTACTGTTGTGTGTTGTGGACATCTGGAAGGAAAAGGGGGATAAGGCCCGCCGGTTCACATTTCAAAATAAGAAGCATAGTCATGCTTCCAGAATAGATTTTTTTCTGATAGATAGCGGATTGACCAGCATCACACAAAAAGTGGAGCATTTACCAGCCCACCTGTTCGACCACGCGGCAGTCCTATTGCCACTCTCACCTAGAACCTCTTCCCCCCCTTCAAGGTGGACGGTGGACCGTAGTATTTTTACAGATCCTCTTATGATAGAAGCACTAGCTAAAGAGACGGACCTTTTTTTTCAAATGAATAAGGAAGGGACTTCCAAGAAAGTAGCCTGGGATACATACAAGGCAGTCATCAGGGGAAAAATAAAAAACCTTGCAGCTTATAAACTTAAGAGTAGCAAGACCTATATTAATCAATTGGAAAATTAAATAAAAGCACTGGAATTGGAATTGGCAAAAGGGAAGACCCCGCACGAAACAACAAGACTGGAAGAAGAAAATAAAATAAAAAAGGAGGCTCTTTCAGACACTCTGGAAACAATAGTAAGAAATAAGTGGGAGGTCAGCAAACTATTGCATTATGAATATGGCGAAAAATGTGGTAAGCTACTAGCGTGGAAATTAAAAACAGATTTAACTCGCAACAGGGTAGCAAGCATTCAAACAGGCTATCAAACCTCCTATAGCTCGGAAGACTTCGTGATCAAAGAGGCTTTTGTAAGATTCTTTGAAAATCTGTACCTCGAGGAGTCTCCGGCTACATCAGAACATATAACTAGCTTCCTGGATAAAATAACACTCCCCTCCTTGAACCAAGAACAAAGAGAGGAGCTAAACCAGGAAATTACTACGGAAGAGGTGGTAGAAGCAATCAAGGGCCTAAAAAAGGGGAAAGCGGCTGGTCCCGATGCACTCCCCAATGAGCTATAAGTTAACCTGCGAGATGTCCTGGCCACCCCTATGACAGAGCTCCTGAATGAAATCTTTTTAGCTCAGAGGGACATCCCGGATTCATGGAATGACGCAATCATCACCATCCTATTAAAACCAGGGAAAGACCCAGTTAAGTGTGAATCCTACAGGCCGATCTCACTCTTAAACGCGGATTATAAAATCTATACACAACTCCTGGCCAAAAGGCTGGGAAGAGTAGCTGGGTCTCTAATCCATCCAAATCAGAAAGGCTTTATCAGAGGGAGACAAATACAAGAACTAACCGAAGAGCTAATAGGAGCAATAGATATAGCAACTCATTATAACATACCGCTATCAATTATCACTTTCGACGCAGCAAAGGCGTTTGACCGAGTCAGCTGGGCATTCCTGAATAAAACTGGGAAAATATAACCTTAGGGAAACCTTTCAAAATGCTATAACATTAATCTATAAAAAACCCTCAGCTAGGGCCCTGGTTAATGATGGCCTCACGGACAAAATAACAATCAAGAGAGGAACCAGACAGGGCTGCCCCTTATCCCCCCATCTTTTTAATCTTTATATAGAACCACTGGCCTGCTTACTAAGAAGAAATCAGGAGATAATACCATTTACATAACAAGGCTGGGAGAAAAAAGTAGCACTGTACGCCGATGACCTGATGTTATTCACTAGCAATTTAGCGACTTAGCTTCCATCAATTGAGGAGGTCATGGACCAGTTCGGAAAGGTCTCAGGCTATATGATTAATCAAGAAAAATCTGAAATCTTAGACTGGAACCATGACTCTAAAAGCCCTCTGGTGAAAGAAAAAATAAGGTATCTCGGTGTGGATCTAGTAAAAGACATCCAAAAAATGACCAGTGTAAACTTCCACAGAATCCTGGGGGAAGCAAGTCTGGGGAGGTCTCCCGCTAACCTTCATGGCAAAATCAAATATAATCAAAATGTCGGTCGTACCAAAGTTCACGTACATATTCAGCGCTATACCACTGGAATTCAAAAAAGAGTGGTTGAAAAAACTACAAGGAGAACTATGCAGTTTCATTTGGGCCATGAAGGGGACAAGAATTGCCTGGAAAAAACTGAGAAGGAAAAAAGATCAGGGAGGGATAGCAAGTCCCGATTTGCTGGAACATTATAATGCATTTCAATTTAAATACTCGAAAATATTACTGGACAGATATGAGGTCTACCTGGCACATCTGCAGGCACTAGCCAACAAGTTCTTTAAAAAAAGAAAACTGAAGACTCTCTGGTCAGCCGCAAAGCTATGGTTCCAGGTAAGGAGTACCCTTAAAAAAACCCTACTATAGTGACTTTGCTTCCATATGGGAATCTCCTGGTACCCCAGAATGTCTTAAGGATAAATTAGCTATCCCTCTGAGGGAAGGAGGCATAAACAAATGGGGCCAACTTATAGAGCAAAGCTCAATCATTAGCTGGGATACCCTCCTAACCAAGACCAAGGGTACCCTTGCAAAATTTAAATACTACCAACTACAGAGCTGGGTCAAGAGTCTCAGGAAGAAGAAACGGGAACTAGGGAAATCGAGAAATCATTCCAGGGAAACAAGAAACCCAAAAAAGAAATCTCTTGCTGGTACTGGGCTCTTATTCAGGCAGGAGAAGAGGACTTCACGATCCAGATCGAGATATGGGGGAAAGAGCTGCCGACGATGGATGTATCACACAGATGGCAAGTATCTATGGCTACATGTTGGCGCATTGTAAAATCCGCCCCCTTGAGAAAAAAACACCTGTTTACCGCACACAGAGCGTACTGGTCACCAAGGAAGCTATCCAAGCTTATCAAACAGAAGGTGAGAAGCTGTCCAAAATGCGGGGAAGAAAGAGCGGATGATCTACACATGTTCCGGCAGTGCCCCCAGCTCGAGCAGTTTTGGAATGAAGCAGGGAAGGTCCTTTCGAACCTCTTGGGCCAACCGGTTGAGGTAAGCATAGATCTTGTTATTTTTGGGATTGGACACACCACCACAGGTCACCCGAAACTAGACAAAGATCGCGAGAACCTTCTTTTCCTGTTAATATTGTTGGCTAGAAGAGAAATATGTAGTAAGTGGGTGAAACCAGTACCTCCAACACATAGAGAATGGCAAGCCTCAATTCAGAGAGTTTATAAACTAGACTAATGCGGGAGGGAAAGTAAGAGATATCAATTTTGGGACATCTGGGAACAACACAACTACTCCACATGAAGACCTCCTTGATCTAACCATAAAAGACAATGATTAGGCAATGGCAATGGCCTTCAAGCAAGGGCTTGAATGAGTAGCCATTATGGCTAGCTCCCCCCGCAGGCGGCTAATTATGGAAGCGGAAACAAGGGGGCCCCCACACTCGAAAAAGTCGGGAACTCCACCTCCCAACCCAGGTTCCCTTTCAAGGGAGTGTCCCAGACTGGAACAGATAGGTCAGGGGCCCCTGATACCTCCCTCTCCAAAACATTGCACAATGAGGACTTAAAAAAAAAGAAAAAAAGCTATGGCAATGTTAACATAAAGTAACTGGGAAAAGTACACGCAGCCATAGTAAACGCTACTTAGACCCTAGTTTTGGATAAAAGAGGTGAACCGCAAGCAAGCACTGTATGCAAGCAGTCATTGCACATGATGTATATAGTTCACGCAGGTGCAACAGAGGAGCATAACACAAGTATGCTCTGTTTAAAGACAGCTAGGACTTAAATGCCGCAGACTAGAAAAATTATGTAAAGAGTTTGGTGAGCCACCACGCCAAGGAAATGGACATTCTACCCCTGTTTGTGCTCAAGATGAATACTTTGACATTTTTTCAAATATGACATTGTTTACATTAAATAGAATTTCAGACTCTAAATACGCAGTTGTGTTTTTTGGTTATCGATTTTGTGTGTGTTTTTCAGTATATCATCTATTTTCAAACATTCTGTCCTAAGTGCTGATAAAGTTGGCAGTTTCCCCTGTTAGGGCTGAAAAAAAAAGGGATATCAGACGGGGATAGTATACCATAAACCCTCATTATCTGTCCATGTGGCTGCCAAGCAGAGCTTTAGGAGCTATCACCCTAAAATATTAGATGCAGAGCTAATTTTAATGCTAAGTTAATTTGAGAAGGGAGCCCTAGACAAACACTGCCCCAGCCCTCTCCCCTTCTTTCGTTTGACAGCGCATCGCCCAGGAGCTAAATTCAATTTTCACCCGCTGCCTAGTCCTGAAATATGATCATGTCTCATAGGACCTCTGTAAATACCAGCAGTGATGAGGGGCACAGAGGGGCAATGACATTAAAATGCATTAACTTCACTTCAACTGTAGGGGATAGAGCCCTGCTTTATCTGAGGCCAGCTGTAACCCCTCAAGAGAGCTCAATCTGCCTGCTTCTATGGCGAGCTAGAGTGCCTGGTATGAGGTCACAGCCAGGCGTGTCCTAGTGCCCCGGAGTGTCCTGGCCTGTGTCCTCCTAGCACCGGTCCAGCAGCACATTGTCCGACGCCAGCTGCACTAAAATCGATGCAATTTGCAGAAGAAAAGAAAACATGTTTAAACACCACTCTAGCTCTCGCCTAAGAAACCCTTCAACAAAGGGCAGCAAACTAAATCCTTTCAAAATGAACTCTTAAAGTGAAGTGGAAAAGATGGGTTTTATCTAGGGAGCTGGGCCTGGTGGTTGCGTGATCCGTTGAACCGTCCAAGTAACAGTTTCATGAGGCATGAGAAAAAAAGTGACGGGGCTGTTATGTGCCTC
Organism: Calotriton arnoldi; assembly: GCA_963921515.1. Classification (NCBI taxonomy): domain Eukaryota; kingdom Metazoa; phylum Chordata; class Amphibia; order Caudata; family Salamandridae; genus Calotriton; species Calotriton arnoldi. Next base: position 3,778,481 of record CAWUFW010000459.1, read on the forward strand.
TGTCCCAGGCAGTCCACAAAGCGTGCAGGAGCACCTTGCACAGAGTATATATGTATACACAAACCAGCATACAGTAGGGAGTTTGCCCAGCGCGACACGAGGCCCATAAAGCATAGGTGCATTCCACGGCTTACTCTAACACTCGGAACGAGGACACGAGCGCACTGTAACATTTAAACTTACTTGCAGCAGGTCTTACTGCTGTAATTGTTCCTACACATTCTTACTCTGCGGCCATGTGTGGTGGAATCAGCCACTGTGCTGCAGTTACAATGTTGATGGAGGCATGCCTATCGTCCACGTAACACCGCCCCTCCAATGTTAAACAAGCACAATGTTTGTTTCTGAAACAATAATGATAAACAAGCAAGGAATTTTGGCTTCTGTGCTGTGCTGACTCAAAACACGAGCGCTAGTGTTCCGAGCATGAACAAAAGTTAAAAAATGAGTGCGCCACAAGTAGGAAATGACCTGAAGCAAACTGACCCATGTAACAGGGTCAGTCGCCATGGGCGTGAGAAACATACCCAAAGGAGGGACAAATGACACCAATTTACCATACAAAAGAAAGGCACTTGTGAAGGAACGAATCAAAAGTGGTGGGTATGGCCAAAGCACACAGACTGAATACTGCAGGGCTCGCAGAGCAGCGTATGCGCGCTGACTAGGATCGACCTAAAAAAAAAAAAAAAAAAAGAATATGATGTTAGAGGCCAAGGTAGGGACACTCTAACTGTAAGGCACTCAGAGGGACTCAGAGGGATCCCCCTGCCCCTACCCCAGGGGCAAAAAAAACTGTACTGCAGGTACCACAGTACTCCTGCAGGACGCAGCTCAGCTGAGGCCAACTCCCCGCCACATACAGTAAAACCCACAGGGGTTGGCTGATGGGTCAGGCTGCATGCCAGGCCCTGTGCCCAAACACCCCTGCCACACTCGGCCAAAGGCTGTGCGCAGAGTGGGGATGGCTGCCCACGGGGGTTGGGGTTATTTGAGATGTCATCAATGATGTCACTTAACATGTCATGAGTGATGTAATATGTGCGGTCATAAGCAGTGCATGGCGGTGCACGTTTTAGGTAACTCAGTAAACTATAACTGCTGAATTTAAGTGTTTTTAACATTAGTTTTTGTATTATTTAAACACCTAATTATAACGTTACTTTGCCTTTTGTGTTTTTTCAGTTAATATTTAACCTTGTTATTGGTCCCAGCACTTTGTATTTGTGCCCTCAGTAGTTTTTAACTGTGATCCAATGTCTGCCCGCCTTAAATATTATTTCTAGTGATGCCAGTGGGAAGGGCTAGTAGCCGAAGGCCCATGGGTGGGCATGCCAGTGCAGCAGAGACAATGGCTGAAAAGCTATTTCAGGCAAGACTTTGCTTACCTTCAGTGGTGGTACTTGGACCACCACCAGTACCCCCACCTCCTCATTCCATAATCCAGCAGTGGATGGTCGTACACCTGAGACGTCATGGGCTGAACTGAGTGGAGTACACCTCACACAAATGAGTCATGGAAAGGAACTGGGATAATACTAATCTCAATAAGCACTGATCTCAACACCAAAATGGCAAAACCAATAATGTCAGCATCTACTTTATAGTGACTTAGCAAAAGGACAACAAGGGTCGATTTGCCTTTCTAGTTTCAGACCTAGTAGATTTATTTTATTTTTATTTATTTGAGTTTTATATAGCGCTGGCTACACCCGGAGGTATCAGAGCGCTTTACATAAGGTTCCACAAAGTTACAAAATTACATCAGTTACCAATTACATCAGTTACTAGAAAAACATTTCAGGAGCGTAAAGACGAGAAAAAAGGAGCTTAGAAGGGAGAGGGGGTAGGGTAAAGGGGTAGGAGGGAAATAGGAGGGAGAGACGAGGGAGAGTCTGCCCAAAGTCCGGCTGGGTAGGTGACGGCCGAGGGGGAAGTCCCCAGCCCATCTCCTCTATAGCTATCAGGTAGCTCCACCGGGCATCGGCCAGATAGCTAGGTCTCAACGGAAGAACATTAAGAAGGGGATGAGAAAGTGGAGCATAGAGGGGGAAAGGGGTCGGGTAAAGGGGTGGGAGGGAGAATGCGAAGGCGAGACGAAGGAAAGTCTGCCCAAAGTCCGGCTGGGTAGGTGACGCCCAGGGGGGCCATCTCCTCTATAGCTATCAGGTAGCTCCACCGGGCATCGGCCAAAAAATTAGGTCTACCGCTAACATAAGGAAACATCGTGTTACGAGTTCAGGAAGGGACCAAAAGTCTAGAGTCCAGAGATGGGCTGGTGGAGCTGGGAGGAGGCGGGGGAGGGAAGGAAACACAGCAGGGAGACGCAGAAAAACAATGTCAGATGTCCGGCTGGGTAGGTGACGGCTGAGGGGTGTACCAGAGCCAGACTCCTCTATAGCTGCATAGGACAGCTCCACCGGGCATCGGCCAAGGTTGCTCGGGCTCCGCAGTAAGTAAAAGCAGTTATGGTATCCGCCCAGTAGGCCTCGACATAGTTCCAATGGAAAACACCGGTCCTGGTGTTACAGGGCAGCGCCGTCCGCAACGTCCTCCATCTCGCCCCCCAGTCAAGAGTGGTGAGAGGAGAGGTGGAAGCAATCCCTTCCTAGCGATGCTGCCATGCCAATATAAAGTTCATGTTACTTTTTTGCCACAGCACAGTACCGTGTATTTTCTAATAGGTTCCTTTGAGTTTCCTGAGAGGTGTGGGACATTTCTAACCTTTTCCCACAACATATTTCTTTGGAAAACTTTGCAACTTCGAAGCCGCAAAAATATACGTTTTTCCCACATTTGCATAAAAAGTAAGACTTTTGCACAAATTTATGTTGCAAAAAGGTAGGTCTGCAAAGAAAATGCTACATACAGTTTCTACTGTTCACACAAACGTCTGCAAACACTAAAGCAAACATGCCGATAACAAGTGTGTATACATTTACATGTTGGATGGGTTTGAGCAAAGGGAAAATGATCTTGCAAGGGGTGAAAATGATTTTGCAATGCGCAGAAAATAAGTTATACAGTTAGGAGTCAGCCTCATTCTAAGAGGACTGATGGTACCAGTGTCATACAAGGCTTCACCCTTCCTAAGCCTGTAATACAGTGAAAAGTCACTGTAAAACAATGAAAATTTAATTTGCACTAAAAGAGTAAGAAAAGTAAGGGTTAAATTCGATAGCATCCCACTCTACGTTATTCATCGGAAGACGTTCTGTGACTAACAGCAATCAGGATACATACAAGAAAACTATTGTGTGGGCTTGTTTTGACTACAATTAGCAACCAGGCATCGAAAAGGGAAAAAGCATAACGAGCTGGAGGTGATTATGGTCCCTTGTTGATTTAGAAAGGGAAACCGCACGGACAGCGCCAAAGACTGCACGAGGCGTAGTATTCTGAAAGCACGAGCGCAACGAAAGAGGGGCCTACACGCCTGAGAATGGGGGAGGTGGGGGTGACAATTATAAACTAGGGGCGACATATGAAAAAGGACGAACACAAAACAGATGAAATCCTAACATCTAGATAGGTCCTAGAATGAACTCGGGAAGAATGCGTTGGGCTCATGCTTAATTGCATTGGCGAATATATACATAATAGACCTACTCATCCTTTCCTTTTTAGCCAAGGGTTCTGTTTTTAAATGTTGGAATTTGCTCACGTCCATATGGCTCCCAGACCTCGTTCTCACTGAGCAGAGGCCCCGATTTGATAATAGTACCCATTCGCTTTTCCACGGCGGTTAAATAATTAGCAGCCTGATTGCATTAATTATATTAAAACATATTCTGACCTTTAAGATAATAGTTTTTGCAACTCAGGAAACGTTTAAAACGCATTGGAAAACATACATTACATCAACAGATCAGCAGACGGCAATCTACAAAGTCTGGGAGCATCAACATCAAAGAAACCTGGCAGTAAGACGACAGACTCATTTTCCCAAGAGTTTTACCCACACAGCAAAGGGCTATGGATTCCAGGCGTCCGTGGTTTTTTTGTTGAAACTACTGCTGTTGAGTATCATGTATATTTGGTAGGGAAAGAGGGAAAGGGCGCCATAAAGTTTAGCATTGCGCATTTATGTTTATCTCTGCTTCTCTGCACCAAAAGCAGGGGCAGGACTACCTCTGATAAAGATAACAAATACGTTGATGCAGAATAACACGGATTTTCAGAGTCTGGTAACACTAAGTGAAAGGATAACTTTATAAACAAACCTAAAATCGTCCCTAAAGCATTCTAAAATTGTTAGAAAGTTAGAACTTAATAAACAAAAATCGCCAGATGACAAAATCACGAAGGGCGCAAAGGAGTTCATTAAAAAGGTAAAAACAAGTCAGCATTTTGCATCCAAACGTCAAGACCTAAAATGAAAAATATTGACGCAGGTCAGACATTAAAACATAGTAACCTGTGTCTTATTGGTTTATTATGGCATGAAAATAGCGAAGCTTATTACTGAATGGTGGCAAACAATATAGTAGGTTTATATTTTCATATTGTTGTACGAATACTTTCAAGAATACAGAGGATAAAGATTGCATGAGAATGTATTTTGAACATGAGTGCTGCAGAAAAGTGCTACTAAGAGGCTTCTCGGGTTGCTGCTTCAACTCCAAGGCCACACCCAGCCGCCACCAGTAACAGACTGCGCTCTTGAATCAGGAATATGGGTAATGGTATGAGGGAAGATGGTGACATGCAAACACACTCTGGGGCTGCCTGCAAAGAAATCTACACCTCAAACACCTTGACCACTGTACCCATCCTGACAACATAATCAAAGGTGCACTTCAAGAGACGCAGATATCTGTGTGGAGTGACTGCCCCCTCACTGTTTATGATCCCGGGGCTACGCAGTATTCCACCAAATAATTAAAGTAAAACAAATTATTAACTAAACACAAATAAAACATTTTAATATTCCAATAGCCAAATAAACTCAAAATAAATTACTAAAAATTATATTTAAAACCATAGTCACTAAATAAGCAATTTACATCAATATGCAACAGTTTTAAATAATTGCACACACACAAATAAAATATAAAACTCAAACTAATTTATAAACAAAACATTAACTGCGGCGTGAATTCCGCTGCGGTGCGGCGGTTTAAACGAGTGGGCGGGGCCGCGTCGGCCAACAGACGTGCACAGCACTACCGAGGTACTGCTCGCGACGGCCGTTGGCCGACGCACGCAGCGAAGGGGTTAATTAAAAAAATATATTATAAATGTACATACACTTAAAATAAATAGCATTAAGACATACAAATATATGTTTAGTCAAACATAATCATTAATTAGCATCCATCAAATACGAAAAACTGCCCAAAAATTCAAACCACACAGAAAATAACAAATAAACTTAAATGTAAAACAAAGTAACCAATATAACTCTTAAACTAATTAAATAAAGACTATAAAAAGGACGAGGAAAACACCAAAACCTAGCAGCAAAAATGCAGCACTTAGAAGACACTGACACTCTACTGGATTCAACATTGAAACTGCAGGAGCGACCATTTATAAAACAGACCTACATGAGAAAGTTAGTAAAATAAATCATTAAATAAAAATGCTACCAAACTATTTCACTAATGCATAACTTAAAATAACTTACTAAAATACATCTTTTTCTTTATATCTCCAAACCTTAGGTACAACTAAAAGAAAACATACAACAATGGCATCCTGATTACCAAAAGCACCACTTCCAAATGACAAAGTCCACAAGCAAACTGAAAGCATAAGTTAACAAACTATTGTTTTCAATTTTAAACTAAAATAAACCTTATCTACTCAAGTGAAAAAAGCCACCACCTGTGTGACATCTCGGCGAAACACACGAAGATAAATAGTTCTGACATCTCCAACCAAACGTTGGAAACGGGTCAGAAATAGACCCGTACATCACCTCTCTGAAAGGAGGGGAAACAACCTTTACAATGCAGTTGGAACCATGCACGCCCTTACTACACATGCATTACAATAAAAAAATAAGTATTACGCAGGTAAATATAAAGTTTATTTAAAAAAATATATACATATAAGGGTGGATAAGGGTGTAAAATCTTGTGGAAAAAGTGGTAAAAATGTTAACACCAAAGAAGCCAGAAAATATATTAGAGAAATTGAAGAAAGAAGCTACTACAACAGGTTGGCACACCAGAGAGGCACATAAATAAATCGACATTTTAAGGCTAGCTAATGATAACAAATAGCTAAGAGTTATATTTAAGGCTCTTGTTCTAGTGCCTGGTGCCTTTTATCAAACAGGGCTTCTTATCTTAGAGCCAGATTTGGATTTTATAATCCTCCCAAAAGGTGAGATCTGCTAACAGACTTTTCGGCAGCGATCCCCAGAATGCAGTGCGCAAGAGCTTATCTGGGCTCAGTTGCATGGAATCAGCTAACTCTTGAGTTGTGCGCAGTGATTGATGTTGCAGTGTTCCAGAAAAAGCTTAAATCTTGGATTTTTGTGCAGGACAACTTCTGTCACTCACCTTCCAACTTTAGCTCTTTGAGCCAGTACGCTCCATGAAGTAGCTGTGCGCATGCTATAAATTGCTTTCATCATCATCACATCATCATATGTATGTATGTGTGTCTATGAAAAAAACATAGGTTTCAGGGACGTTATAGTTAGTTGGACATTTCACTCGTACAAAACCAGAGAAATTCCGCCGTTATAGTTAGCTCAGCTAACTATAACTCGCGCCCCCGAAATGCACTGCTGATGACGTCACATATTACATCATTCATGACATGGTCAGTGACATCACTGATGACATCACTGATGACATCTCAAATGACATCACTGATGACATCATCCAGTGACTGTGTGTTTCTATAAAGTTTAAATATGTTTTATATATATGCCAAGGTGTATTGAAGAATGAGTGGGTGTATAAGTGTCTGGATGGAGGATTTAGTAGGTGCGTGACTGACTGTATAAGTGAGTGATTAAATGTGTCTTACTGAATGCATGGGTTAGTGACTAAACTGTGTGAATGTCTGTATCAGTCTGTCTGTTGTTGTTTAAGCTGCTGCATGGGTTGGTCAGTAGCTACATGAGTGTCTATATGGGTTATTGATTGGTTGCCCGAGTATTTGTATGTGTGCCTGAGTGTGTGTGTGGGTGGGTGGGAGGTGTGTGACTCTGTGCATAGATGCGTGAGTGGTTGATTCACTGGGTGTATGGGTTCAAGAGTGCATGTGGAAACAACTGTATGGGTGGGTGAGTGTGTGTATGGGTGTGTTGGTGAGTGAATGGATGTCTCAGTGGTACATGTCCAAGTAACTACATATGTAAAAAGCAGTGTATGTGAGAGTTGGAGTATATAAATGACTATACGCGAGAGTCAGTGATTGTGAGAGTGGCTGTATAGATGAGTATGTACTTGTATCAGTGATTGTATAAGAGAGTAAGTATGCGTTAGTATCTGTATGAATAAGTGATGTGGTGTGTGTATAACTGTATAGGTGAGTAAATGGGAGTGTGATTGATTCTTTGCATGACTGACTAGGTGTGTGAGTAACTCTGGATGAGTGGTGGTGTGTGAGTGTCTGTATAGGTGTATGAGTGCATATGATAGTGTTGTATTGATGAGTGACTGCATGTATGAGTGATTGTATGGGTGAATGAGTGGATGTGTGTGTAGACCTAGGAATCAGTGAGTGCGTATGTAGTAACTGGTATTGGTGTGTCTATGGTTTTGAAAATGGTAGTCTGTATTTTACAGTGGGTGTATCAAAGGTTATATTAGGGTGTGAGGAGGTGCATCAAATTTTCACGTGGATGATGTCATCAGTGATGTCATCAGTGATGTCATTTGAGATGTCATCAGTGATGTCACTGACCATGTCATGAATGATGTACTATGTGACGTCATCAGCAGTGCATTGCGGAGCGCGAGTTATAGTTAGCTGAACTAACTATAACGGCGGAATTTCTCTTGTTTTGTACGAGTGAAATGTCCAACTAACTATAACGTCCCTGAAACCTATTGTTTTTTCAGTGAATTTCAAAGGTTTTTTAAATGCTAATTTCCAACTATAACGTCCCTGAAACCTATGGTTTTTTCAGTGAATTTCAAAGGTTTTTTAAATGCTAATTTCTAACTATAACGTGCCTGAGACCTATGGTTTTTCAGTGAATTTCAAAGGTTTTTAAATGCTAATTTCTAACTATAACGTGCCTGAAACCTATGGTTTTTTCAGTGAATTTGAAAGGTTTTTTAAATGCTAATTTCTAAGTATAATGTTTATGAAACCTGTCTTTTTTTCAGTAAATTGCTAAGTTTTTTTAGTGTTATTTTGTAACTGTAATATCCTATAAAAAAAATTCTTATTTTTTTTTTCTTTTTTTAAATTATGTAATGTCTTGTGTTTTCTAAAATATATATATTTTTGGGAAAAAAGTGGAGTTGCGTACCCATCGTGTACCTATCTTGGTGAGTGTGCGGATTCACGTTTGGTATGCGACTGGTGCGAGGTGCCGAGCCACGCGTAACGTCAATATGTATGGGGATCGCGCCGGGTGCGCGACTTTCGAAAATTTTGTTATGTGTTAAAACTATGTGTATATAATTGTAATATGTATATTAGAGTAATACATTATCTAAACTATTTATAAAAATCATATATTTGTATTTGCATTGAAGTTATATAATTCTTAAATATATTTTGCAGAAGTCGCGTTGTGTGCGCGTTTGGTATGCGACGGGTGCGCGGTGTCTGTCCCCGCGTAACGTCATATACGTATGGGGTCGCGTCGTGTGCGTGTTTGGTGTGCGACAGGTGCGCGGTCCTGGCCCCACGTAACGTCATATACGTATGGGGTCGCATCGTGTGCGCGTTTGGTGTGTGACGGCTGCGCGGTGCCTGGCCCCGAGTAACGTCATATACATATGGGGTCGCGCCGGGTGCTCGACCCCTGTAAAAAATGTTATGCTTTAAAACTATATGTATATTACTTTAATGTGTATATGAGAGCAAGAGATTATCTAAACTAATTATAAAAGTCATATATTTGTAGTTGCAATAAAGTTATATTATTGTTTAATATATTTTCGCAGAGTCGCAACGCGTGTGTGCTGGTTGCGAGCCGGGTGCGCGACCCCCATGTGACTTTAAAACAAAGCATTTTATTGGTTGACAAGGTTTTCCATTCTAGCAGTTGAAGGACCCCACCCATTTTTGTCATTCTCTCTGCAGCATCCCTGGAGACACACCTGCTGTGTTTTTTCAGCTAGTGAGTGAATTTTTTGGGTGTTTGCTGAAAAATTGAAGAATGGCTTCTTCAACTCCTATTGCAGATCTTCATTCTGATGATGAAGAGTTTGACCAACCTCTAAAGAAAAAGGAAGGAATCTGTTGTCTGGAAGTTCTTCACCATTCCAGATGGTGAAAAGAAGGTGAACGTTAGAAAGGTGAGCTGTACACTTTGCACAAGAATTTTATCAAGAGGAAGCGATAAGAAATATTCGTGTGGAACATCAAGTATGTTCAAACATCTTCAAACCATCCACCCGAGACATCTAGCACGTGAACAGCTCCGACGTGCACAAGAAGCCATGCAGGAAGGTAACCAGGGAGCTGCTCCCAGTACTTCTGGAGCCTCAAGCTCCTCAACTCGAGGACCGGACCTTCGTCCTGAGTTTGCAACTCTTGAACAACATTGCATGAAATGCAAGACTGTATTGTGTTGTGGGGAGCAGTCAGTTGATGCTGTTTGTTCTGCAGCAAGTAACCATTGTTGCAAATTTTTTGATTTTTGTGTTGGAATGACTATTTAATTCTAAAAGTTAACAGATTTCTCTGTTTTTTTGTTTTTTCAAAAAACACCAAAAAATTCACAAAATAGTTTGAAAAACAAAAAAATTAAAAAACAAAAAAGAAGAGAAAAAAAGAGTTCTTTTCAGAACTACCTTATCCGGTTAAAAAGAGAAATAACTGCATGCTAATGCCTGGGTGATTGCATGAGTATATGTGTAGAGCTTGATTGATTCAAACAGTGCATGTGTGATTGTATGAGTGCATAACTAGTGCCTGCATGAGTGTATCTGTAATGCCTGAGTTATTGCATGAGTGGATGGATAATGCCTGGGTGATTGCATTAGTATATAAGTGGTGGTTGGCTGATTGGAAGAGTGTATCGGTAGTGATTGGGTGATTGCATAAGTGCATCAGTAGTGTCTGGGTTATTGCATGAGTACATAGGTAGTGGTTGAGTGATTGAAAGAGTGCATGGGTAGGGCCAGGGTGATTGTGTGAGTGCATCAGTAGAACATAGGTGCTTGTATGAGTGCATGGTAGTGCCTGGGTGATTGAAAGAGTACATGGGTAGTCCCTGGGTAATTGAAGGTGTGAATGAGTAGTGTCTAGGTGATTAGAGGATTGTATGGGTAGTGCACAGGTGATTGTAGCAGTGCATGGTTACTGCCTGGGTCATTGCATGAGTACATGGGTACTGACTGGATGATTAGAGTACTGCAAGGAGAGTGTCTGGTGAATTTATAAGTGCTTGAGTATTGGTGGAGTGATTGGATAAGTACATGGTACTGGCTGGGTGATTGGAGGAGTGCATCGGTAGTGACAGGGTGATTGCTGGACTGCATGGGTACTACCTGGGTAATTGAAGGTGTGAATGAGTAGTGTCTAGGTGATTAAACGACTGCATGGGTAGTGCACAGGGGATTATAGCAGTGGATGGTTACTGCCTGGGTCATTGCATGAGTACATGGGTACTGACTGGATGGTCAGAGTACTGCAAGGAGAGTGCACAGTGAATTTATAAGTGCTTGGGTATTGGAGGAGTGATTGGATAAGTACATGATACTGGCTGGGTGATTGGAGGAGTGCATGGGTAGTGACAGGGTGATTGCTGGACTGCATGGGTACTACCTGGGTAATTGAAGGAGTGAATGAGTAGTGTCTAGGTGATTAGAGGACTGCATTGGTAGTGCTCAGGGGATTGTAGCAGTGCATGTGTTAGTGCCTGGGTCATTGCATGAGTACATGGGTACTGACTGGATGATTAGAGTACTGCAAGGAGAGTGCACAGTGAATTTATAAGTGCTTGGGTATTGGAGGAGTGATTGGATAAGTACATGATACTGGCTGGGTGATTGGAGGAGTGCATGGGTAGTGACAGGGCGATGGCTGGACTGCATGGGTAGTGCTCAGGGGATTGTAGCAGTGTATGTGTTAGTGCCTGGGTCATTGCATGAGTACATGGGTACTGACTGGATGATTAGAGTACTGCAAGGAGAGTGCATGGTGAATTTATAAGTGCTTGGGTATTGGCGGAGTGACTGGATAAGTACATGGTACTGGCTGGGTGATTGGAGGAGTGCATGGGTAGTGACAGGGTGATGGCTGGAGTGCATGGGTAGTGCTCAGGGGATTGTAGCAGTGCATGTGTTAGTGCCTGGGTCATTGAAGGAGTACATGGGTACTGACTGGATGATTAGAGTACTGCAAGGAGAGTGCATGGTGAATTTATAAGTGCTTGTGTATTGGCGGAGTGACTGGATAAGTACATGGTACTGGCTGGGTGATTGGAGGAGTGCATGGGTAGTGACAAGGTGATTGCCGGAGTGCATGGGTACTTCCTGGGTAATTGAAGGAGTGAATGAGTAGTGTCTAGGTGGTTAGAGGACTGCATGGGTAGTGCACAGGTGATTGTAGCACTGCATGGTTAGTGCTTGGGTTACTTAATCTTACCTTTTTTTGAAGTAGATATGAAAGTAATTGAAACAACTTTTTCAGTTCTTTTATTAAAATCTAAATTAAAAATATTTTCAAACTTTAGAATTAGGGTCTGTAAAAGAGAAGAAATATATATTTTAAGAACACAACATAATTTTACAATTACATTACATAATCAGTTTTCCTTTTTTGCTGTTTTCAGATTCTATTGAATTTCACCATACACAGTTATTTCAATGTTGATCATCATGTGACAGCGGGCAAAAAAATACAATCAATAAGATTGTTAACCCCTTCGATGCTCATGACGGAGCGGTTCCGTCATGAGCATCGGTTGGGCTGTGCTTATGACGGAACCGCTCCGTCATGAGCACAGCCCCTGGGGCATCGATCTTGCCCCCACAGAGGGGGATGGCAGCGGAAGAGTTTCCGCTGCCACCCCGGCCCCCCCCCACGCTTACCCATGACGTCAGCGCGCACAGCGCGCGCCGACGTCATCAGGAAGCGCTGGACGCGCTGGAAATCATTTCTTTCCAGCGCGTCCATAGGGAGGGTACGTGTTTGTTGTTGCGGTGGGGCGGGGGGGCCGTAATAGGATGCCTTGAGGCATCGGGGGAGAGGAAAGAGTATTTCCTCTCCCCTGATGTCTCAATGCAGGGTATTCCTACTTCACGATTGCGCACAGCGTCGCGATCGTGGAGCAGGAATGCCCCACTAGACACCAGGTGTGAGAAGTTGGCCTGGTATATGCTGTTCACTAATTAAAGTGGACACCTTGCACCAGGGCAAATCGACTCTTATGGTAGATAGGTTTAAGACAACCTTTTAAAGAAAGCTATCCTAGTGGTAGCTGTGGAGAGCAGCCTTCAGGCTAAGTCTCGGAGGAATGTAAAGCAGCTTGTTTTACCATATAATCTCTTGAATCACCAAATGAAAAGACACCACACAGGTATATATATCAAATATATATGTATTTATTTCTAAATAACTCTCTACTAATCTCTTTATGAGATTAGAAGACAAACATATGCACAAATCAACGTTTCACAATAAGTTAAGCACAAAATATGGCTGGGGCCCTAGGGGCGTACCAGACCATATACTAAGTAAGAGACTTAGAAACAACGACTTGCAGGGAGACAAGGCCTAGGGCCTTCAGAAGTGCTGGGGCCTCACAAAACCACCCAAGGCAGGTAAGTAAAGGACCCACGGGGGACGCGTGCAGTGTGGATACACAGGCGCGAATCGCCGTTAACTTCAATGGGGCAAGTCGCGGTTGGAAATAAAGAGTTTTAGGATACTTCGGGAGAACCTACAAGCAAGTCACTTACAGGGTAAGTAGTTCTAGGGCCCACACCCACAGGAGCACCGTAGTGCTGGAGTTACCTCACCCAGGGAAGCCGGGTGCACAGGTGTCCTTTGGTGTCGGGTCGCGGCGTCGTTTTCAATGGCGAACAAAGAAGACTTGCTGCTTGCGGGAGCTGAAGAAGTGTCCGGTGGAATCCAAGCCTGGATTCTGAAGAAGGATGACCTGAAAGCAGAGGGGACAGTGTTCAAAGTCACTTGGCAGTGACCCGGGGCAAGGAAGATGGATGCCCACCGTCGTCGGTTGATTCAGGTCGGTTGCAGGTGCCTTGACTCTTCAGCCACGTGGTCCAGGAGGTGTCGACGACGACCAGGAGCTGGATTCGGTGTGTCCTCGACGTCTGCAGCTGACTGCGGTGTCGGCAACTCGATAGGAGCCAACAAGCCTTGGCAGCAGCAAGTCTCGGGGAGATGAAGAAAAGTCGATGGCGCAGACCAGCAAGGTCTGAGGGACTCACCCAGCGAGGGTAAGTCAGGGCAGGCCTGGAGCAACCAGGGAGCCCTTTGGTTTCTTTAAGAAGTCTTCTGGGGACCCACAAGCCAGTGGGCAAGGGATCGCGAAGACACCTCGGGCGGAATCACTCAACAGGGGCCCACGGTCACTCGGGACGGTGTAGGCCTCTGATCTTCGGAGGGATTCCTGCTGGAGGTCGGGACCACACGTGGTCCAAAGCACAAGTTCGTAGAACGTTGTGAAGGGGTTGCACTCGACAATAGTGCACGGTACCCAGGGGTCGCGGTTCCTCGTTACTCGTGGGGTCCACTTGCCTCAGCTTCGCTGGGGACTCACGATGGCCTGGGAGAGGTCAGGAAATCCACTTCTTGGGCTGCAGGGACTTCGGACTCCGGCGGGAGCGGCGTAGTTTGCGACCGTCGTTGTCGTTTTTGGTGCCTGCCAAGCAGGGAGTCACTCCTTGACTCCAAGGAGATTCTTCTGTCTTCCAAAGGTAGTGGAACGTCGAAGGGCCAGGATTCTTCTGTAGAGCGTCGTCCAGGGGTTATCTGCTTTGCAATGGCAAGGTTCCCCTCTTATACTAAAAAGAGGGGATGGACTAGCTCTATGACCCCACCTATGGGAGGGTCAAGGGAGGGGGTGGCTACACCCACTTCCCTTTGTCCAGTTTCGCGCCAGAGCAGGGGCAGGTAGCCCCTGAGCTGGTTTGAACTGGCATATGCACAGAGGAGCCTTCTGCTCCCCCAGTGCAGGACTTCAAAGCACTCTAAGAGTGCACCCACCCAGCCCCAATACACTAAACCCTGTCTGGAAGGTGGTTACACCTCCCTGTGACAGGATGCCTATTGTTGGGCTTCCTCCACTGCGAGTTTCGGTCATCAGCAGGAGGGCAGCCCAGTGTCTGTGACTGGTGGCATCCATTTTGTGATGCCAGGGCTCTTTAGGATTCTACCGCGTTTCCACAGCAGGTACATGTCTTATCCCTCTAGAAGGGTGGAATGCTACCCCGCCGCCAAGATTGGCGGGGGGTAGTATTCCAAGATGTTTGACACCAAACACGACATGTTTTGATGCAGCCATTCCAAAGTTAGCATTTACCGCGAGGATATAATGCACTTAAGAGTATATGGTTTAACCGCATCCACAAACAGCACCAGAGAATAGACTCTGAGAGCTGCAGAGGGGCCCTGCTCAGGCAGAGGCACCCCCTCACATAGAAGCCAAGCACCCTGCCCTCAGGATTGATAGGGCCTGCCTTAGGGGTGACTGATAGGTTTATATGTGTGTGCAGGAGAGATATAGGTAACCTATATCTCAGTGAGGGGTGCTAGCACCACCTCACCCAGGCTGCAGTAGCAGGCCTGTGGTGTCAGATTTAGACTGCTTCCCAGGGGTGGCATAACACATGCTGCAGCCCCTGGGAGGCCTGTGAAGTACCTATGCCCTTGGCACCTAAGGTACCATATACTAGGGACTCATAAGGCACCACAGTATCCAATCACTAGTGCACCTAGAGTGCACTCCATGTCGTTTAGAGAGAACAGAGAGGCTGGGGCCCTGATTGGCAGGGACCCAGCCAGACTATAGCCAGAAACCAGTGCTAACATCAGAAAAAAGTGGGGGCAACATAAGAGGCAGATCCTACTCTCCTACACAACCCCCCAAACGTAGGGACACTAAACTAACCTTGACCAGTTGAGTCTTCGTGTTCAAAGTGGAAATACCTTGAGAGTCCATCTGCATTGGCATGTTGGGTCCCAGGCCTATGTTCCACTGTATAGTCCATCCCCTGTAGGGAAATGGACCACCTCAAAAGTTTTGGGTTTTCACCTTTCATCTGCTTTAGCCATAGGAGGGGCTTGTGGTCAGTCTGAACTATGAAGTGAGTACCAAACAAGTATGGCCTCAGCTTCTTCAGGGCCCATACCACAGCAAAGGCCTCCCTCTCTATAGCTGACCAACGTTTCTCTCTAGGGGTCAGCCTTCTGCTAATAAAAGCTACTGGCTGGTCTTGACCTTCATCATTCAGTTGAGACAGTACAGCTCCCACACCCAGCTCAGAAGCATCTGTTTGGACAATGAACTTTTTGGTGTAGTCTGGACTCTGTAAGATGGGGGCAGTGCACATGGCCTGCTTTAGGTCTTCAAATGCCTTTTGACAGCTAGCTGTCCACTGAACCTTTTTGGCATTTTCTTAGAGGTAAGATCATTCAAGGGGGTCACTATAGATCCATATCCCTTGACAAACCTCCTATAGTACCCAGTCAGGCCTAAGAAGGCTCTCACCTGTGTCTGGGTGGTTGGAGCAACCCATTCCAGTATGGTTTGGATTTTGCTCTGCAAAGGCTGAACCTGGCCTCCACCTACAAGGTGGCCCAGGTACACAACCTGACTCTGCCCTATCTGGCACTTGGTGGCCTTGATAGTGAGGCCTGCTTTCTGCAGGGCCTCCAAAACATTTCTGAGGTGGACCAGGTGATCCTGCCAGGAGGAACTAAAGACAGCAATATCATCTAGATAAGCTGAGCAATAAGTTTCCATCCCTGCCAGAACTTTATTCACCAACCTCTGAAAAGTGGCAGGTGCATTTTTCAATCCAAAGGGCATCACCACAAAGTGGTAGTGCCCACCAGGGGTCGAAAATGCTGTTTTGGCTTTTGCATCATCAGCTAATCTGATTTGCCAGTAGCCAGCTGTTAGGTCAAATGTGCTTAGATACTTGGCTGAGGCCAAAGTATCAATCAGCTCATCTGCCCTTGGTATGGGATAGGCATCAGTCCTAGTGACTGCATTGAGGCCTCTGTAGTCTACACAAAACCTCATTTCTTTCTTACCACCCTGGGTATGAGGTTTGGGTACCAGGACTACTGGGCTAGCCCAAGGGCTATCTGAAGGCTCAATCACGCCTAACTCCAACATTTTCTGGACTTCAGTCCTGATACAGTCCCTGACATGGTCAGGTTGCCTGTAGATTTTATTCTTGACAGGCAGACTGTCCCCAGTGTCCACCTCATGGGTGCACCAGGTAGTCTGACTAGGGGTCAGGCTAAACATATGTCTAAACTGTTGCAGAACTTGTCTGCACTCAGTTTGCTGATGGTCAGTGAGGCTGCTTGCCAAAGCAACACCATCTACTGACCCATCATCAGGGTTCTGAGAGAGCAGGTCAGGGAGAGGGTCACTCTCCTCCTCCTGGTCCTCATCAGTTGCCATGAGCAAGCCCATGTCAGCCCTGTCAACATATGGCTTTAATCTGTTGACATGAAGCACCCTTAGGGGGCTCCTGGGAGTTCCAAGATTCACCAGATAGGTGACTTCTCCCTTCTGTTCAACTATTGTATGGGGGCCACTCCACTTGTCCTGGAGGGCTGCTGGGGCCACAGGCTCCAACACCCACACTTTCTGTCCTGGCTGGTATACAGTCAGCACAGCCTTTGGTCATGCCAAGCTTTTTGTAATTCTTGGCTGGCCTCCAGGTTTTTGGTTGCCTTTTTCATGTACTCTGCCATCCGGGAGCGGAGACCAAGTACATAGTCCATCACATCTTGTTTGGGGGCTTGAGAGGTAACTCCCAGCCCTCTTTTACCAAACATAGTGGACCTCTCACAGGATGCCCAAACAGAAGCTCAAATGGGCTGTAGCCAACCCCCTTCTGTGGAACCTCTCTGTATGCAAACAAAAGGCAAGGAAGAAGAAGGTCCCATTTCCGCCTAAGCTTCTCTGGGAGTCCCTTAATCATTCCTTTCAAGGTCTTGTTGAAGCGTTCAACTAAACCATTGCATTGTGGGTGATAGGGAGTGGTGAACTTATAAGTTACACCACACTCCTTCCACATTGCTTTCAGATATCCTGACATGAAGTTGGTACCTCTGTCAGAAATGACCTCCTTTGGAAAACCCACTCTGGAGAAAACTCCAATGAGGGCTCTTGCCACCACAGGTGCTGTGGTGGTCCTCAGGGAATTGCCTCTGGGTACCTGGTGGCATGATCCACTACCACCAGGATAAATCTGTGCCCAGATGCAGTCTGAGGGTCAAGGGGACCAACAATGTCAATCCCTACCCTTTCAAAGGGTACCCCCACCACAGGTAGTGGTATCAGGGGGCCTTTGTTGTGCCACCTGCCTTACCACTGGCTTGGCAAGTGACACAGGAGCGACAAAACTCCTTTGTGTCCTCTGACATATGTGGCCAATGAAAATGTGGAACAAGCCTGTCCCAGGTCTTGTTTTGGCCCAAGTGACCTGCTAAAGGGATATCATGTGCTAAGGTCAAGAGGAACCCCTAAACTTCTGAGGTATTACCAACCTCCTGGTGGCTCCAGGGGCTGGGTCTCTACCCTCAGAATATAGGAGTCCCTCATCCCAATAAACTTTATGGGACCCACTAGCACTCCCAGCAGCCTCAGCAGCAGCCTGCTGTCTGAGGGGTTCAAGAGAGGGGCAGCACTGTTGCTCCTTACTCAGATCTTCCCTGGAAGGGCCCCCTGCCCCCAAGAACTCAACCTGGTCAGGTTCAAGTCCCTCTGGGGCAGTTCCTTCTTCAGGTTCTGCTTCACCTCCCTCTGGAAGTGAATCCTTGATCTGAGACAGAGGGGAAGGCACTGCCTTAACCCTACTGCTCCTCCTCTTGGGAAGCATCTGGTCCATTGTTCCAGGATCCAGAGCTGGTTCAGTGTCATGCATTCTTGCTTGTGACCTGGTCACAGCAAATACCTCTGCAGGGATGCCCAACATCTCAGCATGAGTCCATAACTCTACTTCAGACCAGGCTGAAGTCTCTAGATCATTGCCCAATAGACATTCTACAGGGAGGTCTGCACTGACTACAACCTTCTTGAGGCCAGTTACCCCTCCCCAGGAGAAATTCACAACTGCCAGACTATGGTTGGTCTGGACATTGCTTGCATTGGTCACCTGGTACATTTCACCCAGGATGATCTGTCCAGGGTCCACTAGGTCCTCTGCCACCATGGTGACACTAGCACCTGTGTCCCTAAATGCCAAAGCCTGTTTGCCATTTATCAAAGGCTGCTGTTTGTACTTGCCCAGATTACTGGGGCTTACTAGGAAGGACATATCAATGTTTCCCTCACAAATCAGCATTGCCTGAGTGGTCACTCTGACTAGGTCAGAATCCACTTCAGAACCCAGGGTCAACCCTACTACACCCTTATTCTGAGTACCACCTCCACCAGTAGCTGAGCTAGGGGGCACAGTTGCCTTAGGGGCAGGAGTGGTGGTGGTTTGGTCTTTGGACTTGGTACAATCAGAAGTCCAGTGCCCTTTCTGTTTACAGAATTTGCACCAGGGCTTCTTTTGGCCTTTTCCCTTGTTGGACTGTGACTCCCCACCAGATGCAGATTTTTGGGGCCCTTGTGAAGACTTCTGGTCTTTTGACTTATCCCCACCTTTCTCAGGGCCTTTAGGATCTTGCTTCTTAGTGTCACCCCCTTGGTTCTGGGTTTTCTGCCTCACCCTGGTTCTGACCCATTTGTCTGCCTTCTTTCCCAATTCTTGGGGAGAGGTCAGATCAGAGTCCACCAGGTACTGATGCAACAACTGGTTCTGGCAATTATTTAGGATCTGTTCTCTCATCATCAGATTATACAATCCCTTGAAATCAGTAACCCTACTGCCAACCAGCCAACCCTCTAGAGCCTTGGTTGCACAATCAACAAAGTCAGTCCAGTCCTGAGTCTGTGCCTTCTGGGTATCTCTGAACTTTAACCTGTACTGCTCAGTGGTTAAGCCAAACCCATCTATCAGTGCACTCTTCAGGACCTCATAATCATCAGCATCCTCCTCTCTAACAGTGAGGAGCTTGTCTCTTCCTTTATCTGAAAAGGAGAGCCACAAGATTGCTGCCCACTGCTTTTGGGGGACCTGCTGTACTCTACAGGCCCTCTCCATAGCAGTTATCCATTTGTGGATATCATCCCCACTCTGGTAGGGAGGAACAACCTTGCTCAGGTTCCTATGGTCAGGAATATATTCTCTGCCTCTAGGGACACTGTTGCTGCCACCAGGGGGTTCTAAACCCTCCCTTCTGGAAGCTCTCTGGATCTCCAGGGCTTCTCTATCCAGTGCCAACTGCTTGGTTCTGAGGGCCACTCTGGCTTCCTCATACTGGAGCAGTTTGCACCTTCTCTCAGAGGAGGTCTCTCTTAAGTTAAAGTATGAGCTCCTCTCTTGGACAAATTCTCTGCCAGAGTGATAAGAGTGCTCAGATTCCCTGGAAGGGGATCTGTGCCTCTCATCCACTCTGCCAGTTCTCTTAGGGAGAATTCCTCTGTCCTTTTCAGGCTCCTTGGAGCCTGGCCCTTCAATCACAGAGTCTTGGTCATTCTGATTTTCATCATCTGACCCAGATACTATGACTGACCCACCCACTGATTCAAACCCTTTAGCTCCTAGAGCCAATCTCAGGTCATCTGCTGTCAGCAGATCTATCAGGTGCAGGGTTGAGGGACTCTGTCCTATCCTCAGGTGTCTGTCAACACACATGGCTCTCAAGTCAGAGAAAGCCATGTCCTTATACTGAGGCTGAGTGGATCCACTGGGTCCACCCTTTAAGGACATTCTAGTGTTGTGCAGTGTTGTACTACCTACACTAGTTTGTGGCCTACTGATCCTAGCTTGAGCTGTGGAAAGGGTGTGCTATCCCTTGGCACACAGCTCTAAGTTCAGTAGAACTTATTGATACTAAGCTTGACTTTATATGTACCTTGAGTACCTATAATGGTTTTCAGTTAGTAATTCAAATAGAGATTTTCTGGTAAAACAATGGCAAGCTGGAATCCCACACGCTGCCCACCAATGTGAGAAGTTGGCCTGGTATATGCTGTTCACTAATTAAAGTGGACACCTTGCACCAGGGCAAATCGACTCTTATGGTAGATAGGTTTAAGACAACCTTTTAAAGAAAGCTATCCTAGTGGTAGCTGTGGAGAGCAGCCTTCAGGCTAAGTCTCGGAGGAATGTAAAGCAGCTTGTTTTACCATATAATCTCTTGAATCACCAAATGAAAAGACACCACACAGGTATATATATCAAATATATATGTATTTATTTCTAAATAACTCTCTACTAATCTCTTTATGAGATTAGAAGACAAACATATGCACAAATCAACGTTTCACAATAAGTTAAGCACAAAATATGGCTGGGGCCCTAGGGGCGTACCAGACCATATACTAAGTAAGAGACTTAGAAACAACGACTTGCAGGGAGACAAGGCCTAGGGCCTTCAGAAGTGCTGGGGCCTCACAAAACCACCCAAGGCAGGTAAGTAAAGGACCCACGGGGGACGCGTGCAGTGTGGATACACAGGCGCGAATCGCCGTTAACTTCAATGGGGCAAGTCGCGGTTGGAAATAAAGAGTTTTAGGATACTTCGGGAGAACCTACAAGCAAGTCACTTACAGGGTAAGTAGTTCTAGGGCCCACACCCACAGGAGCACCGTAGTGCTGGAGTTACCTCACCCAGGGAAGCCGGGTGCACAGGTGTCCTTTGGTGTCGGGTCGCGGCGTCGTTTTCAATGGCGAACAAAGAAGACTTGCTGCTTGCGGGAGCTGAAGAAGTGTCCGGTGGAATCCAAGCCTGGATTCTGAAGAAGGATGACCTGAAAGCAGAGGGGACAGTGTTCAAAGTCACTTGGCAGTGACCCGGGGCAAGGAAGATGGATGCCCACCGTCGTCGGTTGATTCAGGTCGGTTGCAGGTGCCTTGACTCTTCAGCCACGTGGTCCAGGAGGTGTCGACGACGACCAGGAGCTGGATTCGGTGTGTCCTCGACGTCTGCAGCTGACTGCGGTGTCGGCAACTCGATAGGAGCCAACAAGCCTTGGCAGCAGCAAGTCTCGGGGAGATGAAGAAAAGTCGATGGCGCAGACCAGCAAGGTCTGAGGGACTCACCCAGCGAGGGTAAGTCAGGGCAGGCCTGGAGCAACCAGGGGAGCCCTTTGGTTTCTTTAAGAAGTCTTCTGGGGACCCACAAGCCAGCGGGCAAGGGATCGCGAAGACACCTCGGGCGGAATCACTCAACAGGGGCCCACGGTCACTCGGGACGGTGTAGGCCTCTGATCTTCGGAGGGATTCCTGCTGGAGGTCGGGACCACACGTGGTCCAAAGCACAAGTTCGTAGAACGTAGTGAAGGGGTTGCACTCGACAATAGTGCACGGTACCCAGGGGTCGCGGTTCCTCGTTACTCGTGGGGTCCACTTGCCTCAGCTTCGCTGGGGACTCACGATGGCCTGGGAGAGGTCAGGAAATCCACTTCTTGGGCTGCAGGGACTTCGGACTCCGGCGGGAGCGGCGTAGTTTGCGACCGTCGTTGTCGTTTTTGGTGCCTGCCAAGCAGGGGAGTCACTCCTTGACTCCAAGGGAGATTCTTCTGTCTTCCAAAGGTAGTGGAACGTCGAAGGGCCAGGATTCTTCTGTAGAGCGTCGTCCAGGGGTTATCTGCTTTGCAATGGCAAGGTTCCCCCTCTTATACTAAAAGAGGGGATGGACTAGCTCTATGACCCCACCTATGGGAGGGTCAAGGGAGGGGTGGCTACACCCACTTCCCTTTGTCCAGTTTCGCGCCAGAGCAGGGGCAGGTAGCCCCTGAGCTGGTTTGAACTGGCATATGCACAGAGGAGCCTTCTGCTCCCCAGTGCAGGACTTCAAAGCACTCTAAGAGTGCACCCACCCAGCCCCAATACACTAAACCCTGTCTGGAAGGTGGTTACACCTCCCTGTGACAGGATGCCTATTGTTGGGCTTCCTCCACTGCGAGTTTCGGTCATCAGCAGGAGGGCAGCCCAGTGTCTGTGACTGGTGGCATCCATTTTGTGATGCCAGGGCTCTTTAGGATTCTACCGCGTTTCCACAGCAGGTACATGTCTTATCCCTCTAGAAGGGTGGAATGCTACCCCCGCCGCCAAGATTGGCGGGGGGTAGTATTCCAAGATGTTTGACACCAAACACGACATGTTTTGATGCAGCCATTCCAAAGTTAGCATTTACCGCGAGGATATAATGCACTTAAGAGTATATGGTTTAACCGCATCCACAAACAGCACCAGAGAATAGACTCTGAGAGCTGCAGAGGGGCCCTGCTCAGGCAGAGGCACCCCCTCACATAGAAGCCAAGCACCCTGCCCTCAGGATTGATAGGGCCTGCCTTAGGGGTGACTGATAGGTTTATATGTGTGTGCAGGAGAGATATAGGTAACCTATATCTCAGTGAGGGGTGCTAGCACCACCTCACCCAGGCTGCAGTAGCAGGCCTGTGGTGTCAGATTTAGACTGCTTCCCAGGGGTGGCATAACACATGCTGCAGCCCCTGGGAGGCCTGTGAAGTACCTATGCCCTTGGCACCTAAGGTACCATATACTAGGGACTCATAAGGCACCACAGTATCCAATCACTAGTGCACCTAGAGTGCACTCCATGTCGTTTAGAGAGAACAGAGAGGCTGGGGCCCTGATTGGCAGGGACCCAGCCAGACTATAGCCAGAAACCAGTGCTAACATCAGAAAAAAAGTGGGGGCAACATAAGAGGCAGATCCTACTCTCCTACACCAGGGATGTCCTTTTAAAATAAAGGAAGCGACCCCTTGGGCAAGGGTCGCTTCCTAGGGGGCGACAATGTAATGAAGACTTTTCTACCCCCCCTGGGGACAGATCGACCGTTTTTTTCGGCCGTTTTTGGATCCAGGGGGGGCAGAAAAGCCCACTAGATCCAGGGATCCATTTTGTAATGAAATGGAAGCGACCCCTTGGGCAAGGGTCGCTTCCTAGGGGGCCAAAATTTTATTAAGACTTTTCTGCCCCCCCTGGGGACAGATCGACTGTTTTTTCGGCTGTTTTTGGATCCAGGGGGGGCAGAAAAGCCCACTAGATCCAGGGATTCATTTTGTAAATGAAATTGAAGCGACCCCTTCCAGGGGGGCATATTTCTTTGTTTGGACTTTCTGCCCCCCCTGGGGGCAGATCGGCCTGTTTTTTTGCCCTTTCTGACCCGGGGGGGGGGGGCAGAAAACCCCACTAGGCACCAGGGATTTATTTCAATTGTGATGGGAGTGACCCCTTGGGCAAGGGTCACTTCCAGGGGGCCATTTTATTTTGAAATAGGAATTCTGCCCCCCCTGGGGGCAGATCGGCCTGGTTTTTTGCCTTTCTGCCCCCGGGGGGGGGGGCAGAAACCCCCACTAGACACCAGGGATTTATTACTTTTGCAAGGGGGCAAATTTCTGTCTGCTGTTTTCTGCCCCACCTGGGGGGGGCAGATTGGCCTGGCAGACAACCTCACCCGATCCCTTGGGCAAGATCACCCCCTATTTTTCTCAGCCCTATTTGAAGGCCCATCTGGCCGATTGACCATTTGGGTAGTAACATAGCGTGTTATAATGTTAATTGTTTTATTTTTGTGAATTGCAATTGTAATGCTTTATTTCTCCTTTTTTGTTCTAGTTGAAGGCTTTGCTCTTTAGACTGTTCCAGGTTGCGGTTTCGTTACTGGTGGCTCTGCTGTTTGTGTAGTTGCACGTGTTTGGTAAGAGA
The DNA here is from genome assembly GCA_963921515.1 of Calotriton arnoldi. Taxonomy (NCBI): domain Eukaryota; kingdom Metazoa; phylum Chordata; class Amphibia; order Caudata; family Salamandridae; genus Calotriton; species Calotriton arnoldi. The sequence continues at coordinate 3,802,571 of CAWUFW010000459.1, forward strand.
GTTTTTTGTACAATGTAAATGAGTTTCATTTCTCTGCATGAATTTGTTTTTTGCAAATGGTGTAATAATAGCAGTATGTTTGGCTTCTGTTTTTTGAGTGTCAAAAACATTTTGCATTTGTGCTCGATGTGTATTTTGTTGTCTTGCGAGTAATTGGTTTTGTTTTTTTTCTTTCTAGTGGGATATCGTTTTTGCTGTGTCTATGCAGAGTAGGTGCTGGTGAGTGTAGCTGTCTCTTGTAAGTGAATTGTATAGTTTTTGAGTATATAGATCTTTGTGATAAAGGCACACATTTTTTTACTTACTTGCTTTGCACAGTGTTGGTTGTTGACTTGTTTGTGCAGTCTCCTTTCTTAGTAAGGATAATGGCTAGCCGCAGGGTTACTGCTCAGCAGGTTGTTGGTATGCTTTTTGAGTCTTCCTCTGACCATGGTTCAGAGACTGACTCTGCATCTGAGGCAGAGGAGGCAGGGGACGATTCAGGCAGTGAGTTTTCTCTCCACATGGAATCATCGGATACTGAAGATACTCTTAGTGCGGATGAAGTGCCTGTGTTAGAGGAGGAGATTGATGTGCCAATAGTGCGGCAAGAGGCATCTGGGCTGCAGCCTGGGGCTGCAAGGCTTTCGGTTGGTGTAGTGCGGCAAGAGGCATCTGGGCTGCAGCCTGCGGCTGCAAGGCTTCCCGTTGATATAGTGCGGCAAGAGGCATCTGGGGCAGCAAGGCTTCCCGTTGGTATAGTGCGGCAAGAGGCACCTGGGCTGCAGCATGGGGCTGCAAGGCTTCCCGTTGAAAGTGCTGACCTCTGGGTTGCCCCAGGCATGGTGCAGCCGGCATTGCCAGACTTTACTGGTGTTCCAGGGTGTAGAGTGAATACTGAAAACTTTTTACCGATACATTTTTTTCAGTTGTTTATGGACGATGTGTTTTTGGCAGAGATTGTTGAGCAGACTAATTTGTATGCCGAACAGTTTTTGAGGGACAACAGTGCCAGTCTTAAGCCCCACTCTAGAGCTACCCGGTGGACTCCCACAAATCTGGAAGAGATGAAGAAGTTCTTGGGTTTAACTTTTTTGATGGGCTTGCTAAGCAAGCCATCAATGTCTTCATATTGGTCTACTAGTCCCTTGATGGCAACTGCTATTTTTCCGGCAGTCATGAGTCGTGATAGGTATTTGCTTCTGCTTCGGATGATGCATTTTGTCGATAATGGTTTAGCGTTGCCACGAGATCACCCTGAATGAGACCGTCTTTTTAAGATTCGGCCTGTCATTGATCACTTTGTTGATCGATTTTCTGAGATCTATGCTCCAGGGAAAGAAATTGCAGTGGATGAGTCTTTGGTGTTGTTCAAGGGCCGCTTGGTATTTAGGCAATACATTCCTAGTAAGAGGGCACGCTATGGAATTAAGCTGTATATGCTGTGTGACAGTAGGACTGGATATGTCTCTAATTTCAGAGTGTACACCGGTAAGGATTCCAGTATTAACCCCCTGGTTGTCCGTCCACTTTTGGAGTGACTGAGAAAATTGTGTGGGAACTTGGAAGAGGATTTTTTAACAAAGGCCACCATTTATATGTAGATAACTTCTACACTGGTGTGCGGTTGTTCAGGGAATTGGCCAAAGTGGACACTGTTGCTTGTGGCACAATCCGCTCTAACCGTAAAGGTTTCCCAAAAGAACTTGTTTGTAAAAAGCTTGTGCGGGGACAGTGCAGTGCGTTGCGTTGCGAGGAGCTTCTAGCTGTGAAGTTTTCAGACAGGAGAGATGTCTACATGCTGTCTACCATCCATGATGAAAGCACTGCACCTGTGACTGTTTGGGGTCAGGTTGCTGAAGCGCGCAAACCTGTGTGCATTTTAGACTATAATAAGCACATGGGTGGTGTTGACAGAGTAGATCAGAGGTTGGAACCTTACGCTGCTCTTCGTAAGGCTTACATTTGGTACAAGAAGTTGGCTATCCATCTTTTCCACTTGGCAACCTTTAATGCTTTTGTTGTGTTCCAGGATTCTTGTCCTGAGTCAAAGATGACTTTTGCTAAGTTTCAAGAGTCTGTAATAGGCAGCCTTGTTTTAGTGGAACAGGCAAGTGTTCCTAGAGTTGGATTGGTGGAGGATGTTGCTAGATTGAAAGATCGCCACTTTCCTGATCACATTCCTCCCACACCCTCAAAAGACTTTCCCAGTGGGAGATGTAGAGTCTGTTGGCGAAGAGGTATGCGGAAGGAGACTCGCATGTACTGCCCCGAGTGTCCTTCTAACCCTGGGCTGTGTATGCCTGCTTGTTTTAGAATGTACCACACGCAAAATAATTTTTGGGAGCATCCATGAGTGGTAAAGTGAACTGCCTGGCCTCTATTGTTTAATATTTTTGGTTCAGTTTCAAGGTTGGCATTTCTGTAGTGTATTGAGTTTCAGATGTTGTGTTAGTAGATTTGTATCTATTTGCAATTTGTTTGTGTTTTCTTATTTTTATAAAAAAATCCTAAATGTGATGGTGGTGTGCGTGGAGTGGCGCTTGGCTGGCGGTGTGCGTGGAGTGGCGCTTGGCTGGCGGTGTGCGTGGAGTGGCGCTTGGCTGGCGGTGTGCGTGGAGTGGCGCTTGGCTGGCGGTGTGCGTGGAGTGGCGCTTGGCTGGCGGTGTGCGTGGAGTGGCGCTTGGCTGGTGGTGTGCGTGGAGTGGCGCTTGGCTGGCGGTGTGCGTGGACTGGCGCTCGGCTGGCGGTGTGTGAGTAGTGACTTGCTGCTGGTCACTACACACACTGTTAGCCGAGCGACACTCCACGCAATCCATCAGCTTGTGTGGTTGCTGTGTTAGGAATGTGGGCGTGTGAAAGTGATGGGCCCTTGAATGGCGCTGTCTGCTGGTGTGAGTGTTGTAATGTGATGGGCCCGCGGCTGGTGGTGTGAATGGTTTTGTATGTGTCACACGTATGAAAGGTGTATGAATGGCCTGTAAAGAGGTTGGTGCCTTGTCGTGGCTTTACAGCTCACGAGCTGTGAGTCAATGGTTCAGTTTCTCGTCCTTTCAATTATTAACAGTGCATTTCATTTTTGTGAAATTACTTGTTAATACAATTGTATATACTGAACCATCACTCACTCTCGTGCCAAATCCAACCAGTATGTGTGTGTGCTTGAGGATTAGATGGCTGTGCAGTAATATTTTTTTTTTGTATTTCTCAAGCAGGGTGTACCTTGTCCCTTTTTGTGAATGTTGTAATGTGTTTGTTTCGTGCCTGGTGGTGTGAATGGTCTTGTGTGTATCACGTATGAAAGGTGTGTGAATGGCCTGTAAAGCGGTTGGGGCCTTGACGTGGCTTTACAGCTCACGAGCTGCGAGTCACTGGTTCAGTTTTTTGTCCTTTCAATTATTGACAGTGCATTTCATTTTTGTGAAATCTCTTGTTAATAAAATTGTATATACTGAACCATCACTTGCCCTCGTGCCAAATCCAACCAGTATGTGTGTGTGCTTGAGGAATAGATGCCTGTGCAGTAATCTTTGTCTTTTTAGTCTGTCTGCCAAGGTGTACATTCCGTCTAAGAATAACCTACCAACTGTAGATATTGTCGTAAACTAAACACCCATGGGAGTACATGGTGATATCTCTCTTGTGGATCCCAACAAGTTATGGTACCCACAATGTCCTGCAAACCTCAAAATGTCTGTCACATTTTCCTTGCAATATTGTGCCAAAATTTTCACGCTGCAGAAATAAACAACACATTATCTCAAAACGACCTGGTTTTGCAAGGGGGTCACCTGGGTTTTGGCCCGGGGCTCGGTGGCCACCTAGGGAAACCTACCAAACCCACACATTTCTGAAATGTAGACACCCGGGGATTCCAGGGAGGTATGGCTTGCGTGGATCCCCAACGTTTCCTTACCCAGAATCCCCTGCAAACCTCAATTTTAGCTGAAAAAATCACTTTTTCGCACATTTTTGTGTGGGAAAGTGTGGCATCACCGGAGCTCACACAAATTTCCTACCACCCAGCGTTCCCCCAGGTCTCCCGATAAAAATGGTGCCTCACTCGGGTGGGAGGCCCAAGTACCCGCGACAGGCAAGGGCCCACAACGTATTGAGGCGACATCAAAATGGCCTTTCACAAAACGACCTGGTTTTGCAAGGGGGGTCACCTGGGTTTTGGCCCCGTGCTCGGCGGCCATCTAGGGAAACCTACCAAACCCACACATTTCTGAAAAGGAGACACCCGGGGCTTCCAGGGAGGTATGGCTTGCGTGGATCCCCCAACGTTTCCTTACCCAGAATCCACTGCAAACCTCAATTTTAGCTGAAAAAATCACTTTTTCACACATTTTTGTGTGGGAAAGTGTGGCATCACCGAGCTCACACAAATTTCCTACCACCCAGCGATCCCCCGGGTCTCCAGATAAAAATGATGCCTCACTCGTGTGGGAGGCCCAAGTAACCGCAACAGGCAAGGGCCCAAAACATTTTTTGATAGGCAAAGTTGATGTTGCCTCAAAACGTTTTGTGTCTTTGCATGTCGCGGGTACTTGGGCCTCCCACACAAGTGAGGCACCATTTTTATCGGGAGACCTGGGGGAACGCTGGGTGGTAGGAAATTTGTGTGAGGCCAGTGATGCCACACTTTCCCACACAAAAATGTGTGAAAAAAGTGATTCTTCAGCTAAAATTGAGGTTTGCAGGGATTCTGGGTAAGGAAACGTTGGGGGATCCACGCAAGCCATACCTCCCTGGAAGCCCCCGAGTGTCTACTTTTCAGAAATGTGTGGGTTTGGTAGGTTTCTAGATGGCCACCGAGCACGGGGCCAAAGATCCAGGTGACTCTCCTTGCAAAACCAGGTGGTTTTGAGATAGGCAATTTTGATGTCGCCTCACTACGTTTTGGGCTCTTGCCTGTCGCGGGTACTTGGGCCTCCCACACAAGTGAGGCACCATTTTTATCAGGAGACCTCGGGGAACGCTGGGTGGTAGGAAATTTGTGTGAGGCCAGTGATGCCACACTTCCCACACAAAATGTGTGAAAAAGTGATTTTTCAGCTAAAATTGAGGTTTGGAGGATTCTGGGTAAGGAACGTTGGGGGATCCACACAAGCCATACCTCCTGGAAGCCCCGGGTGTCTACTTTTCAGAAATGTGTGGGTTTGGTAGGTTTCCCTAGGTGCCCGGCAGAGCTAGGGTTCTACAAACTACAGCTAGGTACTTTGCCAAAAAAGGGTCATTTTTCACTGCGAAATTGAGGTGTGACCACGTTGCGTTTTGCGCCGTTTCCTGTCGCGGGCACTAGGCCGACCCACACAAGTGAGGTACCATTTTTCTCATAAGACTTTGGGGAACACGGGGTGGGCGGAAATTTGTGGATCCACGCAGATTCCAGAACTTTCCACCACAGAAATGTGGGGAAAATGTGTTTTTTTGGACAATTTTTTAGGTTTGCAAGGGATTCTGTGTAACAGAACCTGGTGGGAGGCAGTCCAGTCACCCCATCCTGGATTCCCTGGGTGTCTAGTTTTCAAAAATGTATAGGTTTGATAGGTTTCCCTAGGTGCCGGCAGAGCTAGGGTTCAAAAACTACAGCTAGGCACTTTGCCAAAAAAGGGTCATTTTTCACTGCGAAATTGAGGTGTGACCACGTTGCGTTTTGCACCGTTTCCTGTCGCAGGCACTAGGCCGACCCACACAAGTGAGGTACCATTTTTCTCATAAGACTTTGGGGAACGCGAGGTGGTTGGAAATTTGTGGATCCACGCAGATTCCAGAACTTTCCACCACAGAAATGTGGGGAAAATGTGTTTTTTTGGACAATTTTTTAGGTTTGCAAGGGATTCTGGGTAACAGAACCTGGTGGGAGGCAGTCCAGTCACCCCATCCTGGATTCCCCTGGGTGTCTAGTTTTCAAAAATGTATAGGTTTGATAGGTTTCCCTAGGTGCCGGCAGAGCTAGGGTTCAAAAACTACAGCTAGGCACTTTGCCAAAAAGGGTCATTTTTCACTGCGAAATTGAGGTGTGACCACGTTGCGTTTTGCACCGTTTCCTGTCGCAGGCACTAGGCCGACCCACACAAGTGAGGTACCATTTTTCTCGTAAGACTTTGGGGAACGCGGGGTGGTTGGAAATTTGTGGATCCACGCAGATTCCAGAACTTTCCACCACAGAAATGTGGGGAAAATGTGGTTTTTTTACAATTTTTAGGTTTGAAGGGATTCTGGGTAACAGAACCTGGTGAGAGGCAGTCAAGTCACCCCATCCTGGATTCCCCTGGGTGTCTAGTTTTCAAAAATGTATAGGTTTGCTAGGTTTCCCTGGGTGCCGGCAGAGCTAGGGTTCAAAAACTACAGCTAGGCACTTTGCCAAAAAGGGTCATTTTTCACTGCAAAATTGAGGTGTGACCACGTTGCGTTTTGCGCCGTTTCCTGTCGCAGGCACTGGGCCGACCCACACAAGTGAGGTACCATTTTTCTCATAAGACTTTGGGGAACACGGGGTGGGCGGAAATTTGTGGATCCACGCAGATTCCAGAACTTTCCACCACAGAAATTTGGGGAAAATGTGTTTTTTTGGACAATTTTTTAGGTTTGCAAGGGATTCTGGGTAACAGAACCTGGTGGGAGGCAGTCCAGTCACCCCATCCTGGATTCCCCTGGGTGTCTAGTTTTCAAAAATGTATAGGTTTGATAGGTTTCCCTAGGTGCCGGCAGAGCTAGGGTTCAAAAACTACAGCTAGGCACTTTGCCAAAAAAGGGTCATTTTTCACTGCGAAATTGAGGTGTGACCACGTTGCGTTTTGCACCGTTTCCTGTCGCAGGCACTAGGCCGACCCACACAAGTGAGGTACCATTTTTCTCATAAGACTTTGGGGAACGCGGGGTGGTTGGAAATTTGTGGATCCACGCAGATTCCAGAACTTTCCACCACAGAAATGTGGGGAAAATGTGTTTTTTGACAATTTTTAGGTTTGCAAGGGATTCTGGGTAACAGAACCTGGTGGGAGGCAGTCCAGTCACCCCATCCTGGATTCCCCTGGGTGTCTAGTTTTCAAAAATGTATAGGTTTGATAGGTTTCCCTAGGTGCCGGCAGAGCTAGGGTTCAAAAACTACAGCTAGGCACTTTGCCAAAAAGGGTCATTTTTCACTGCGAAATTGAGGTGTGACCACGTTGCGTTTTGCACCGTTTCCTGTCGCAGGCACTAGGCCGACCCACACAAGTGAGGTACCATTTTTCTCGTAAGACTTTGGGGAACGCGGGGTGGTTGGAAATTTGTGGATCAACGCAGATTCCAGAACTTTCCACCACAGAAATGTGGGGAAAATGTGTTTTTTTGACAATTCTTTAGGTTTGCGAGGAATACTGGGTAACGAAACCTGGTGGGAGGCAGTCAAGTCACCCCATCCTGGATTCCCCTGGGTGTCTAATTTCCAAAAATGTATAGGTTTGCTAGGTTTCCCTAGGTGCCAGCAGAGGTAGGGTTCAAAAACTACAGCTAGGCACTTTGCAAAAAAAGGGTCATTTTTCACTGTGAAAATGTGGTGCGTCCACGTTGCGTTTTGCGCTGCTTCCTGTCGCGGGCACTAGGCTTACCCACACAAGTGAGGTACCATTGTTTTTGGAAGACCTTTGGGAACGCGGGGTGGGTAGAATTTTGTGGATCCGCGCAGATTCCACAACTTTCCACCACAGAAAAGTGAGGAAAATGTGTTTTTTTTACCAATGTTTTAGGTTTGCAAGGGATTCTGGGTAACAGAACCTGGTGAGAGCCAGTCAAGTCACCCAGTCCTGAATTCCCCTGGGTGTCTAGTTTTCAAAAATGTATAGGTTTGCTAGGTTTCCCTAAGTGCCCGCAGAGCTAGGGTTCAAAAACTACAGCTAGGCACTTTGCAAAAAAAGGGTAATTTTTCATTGTGCAAATGTGGTACGTCCACGTTGCATTTTGAGCCATTTCCTGTTGTGGGCACAAGGCCTACCCACACAAGTGAGGTACCATTTTTATCGGGAGACTTAAGGTAACACAGAATTGTAGAGCAACTGTTATTACCTATTGACTTTCGATGCATTTCTGCCTTCCAAATGAAAGACAATGTGTAAAAAATAAGTCATTTTAAAAAATGACCTATAATTCTCATGCTAGTATGGGTACTCCCAATTTCGGAAATGTGCAAATATCTACTGTTTCTAAAATCTACATTTTGTTCCCATTTCAGAAATACATAGGTGTCTTTCATAACAATTTTTCCATGTATACATTTTCCCGAAATAATTGCTATATACCCGGTACATAATAAAAAACCATTGCAAGATGCTGCTCAGTTATTGGCTCTGGGTTCGTCGGGTTCTTGGTGAACCTACAAGTCCTATATATCCCCACAACCAGAAAGATCCAGCGGATATAACGGTATATTGCTTTCAAATAGCTGTCATAATTAGAAGAAGTTACAGGTGAAAACGTTGACACAAATGGCTGTTTTTTTCAACTACTTTTCAATTTTTCCTTCATTTAACTGTTAGTTTCTATAAGGAAAACTTTAAGGATCTACACAAATGACCCCTTGCTGAATTCAGAATTGTGTCTACTTTTCAGAAATGTATAGCTTTCCAGGATCCATTATTGCTTTCATACCCATTTCTACCATTAACTGGAAGGAGGTTGAAAGCACAAAAATAGCAAAAATAGGCTATGTCCCAGAAAAATGCCAAAACTGTGTAAAAAAGTTGGTTTTCTGACAAAAGTCTGCTTGTCCCTGAAAGCTGGGAAGATGGTGATTTCAGCACCACAACCCCTTTTTGATGCCATTTGCAGGGAAAAAACAAGACGCTTTCATCTGTAGCCCTTTTTTCGCATTTTTCACAAAAAAACCAAATTTAGCTGTATTTTGGCTACTTTCTGGGTCCCTTCCAGGGAATCCACAAACCATGGGTACCTTTACAATCCCCATGATGTTAGAAAAAAGGACGCAAATTTGGCGTGGATACCTTATGTGGTCAAAAAGTTACAGGGGCCTAAGCGCGCACTACCCCAAATAGCCAAAAAAAGGCTTAGCACAGGGGGGGGAAAGGCCTAGCAGCGAAGGGGTTAAAAACAAAAAACAAATCTGTGTTCAAAATATTTACAACAAACTCAACCATCTGTTTACATTTTCAATAATAAACACTCTCATTTACATTGCATATAATACAATGATTAAATATATGAACTGCTCCTTTCAAAAACAATTTTCTAAAATACAATTCCAAAGAACAGAAACGATGATTGAAACACTAATTGTTGACATCTTCCCTTTAGGCCGATTGATGTTTCCGAAATCATTTGCATTGAAAATATCCAAAATAAACTTCTTAATTCATATTGACATCTTCCCAATAGGCCGAATGATGTTTTCAGAACTTTGGCATCAAAAATATTAGATATGAATTTGGTAATTCGTTAGGCAACCGACATTTGAATTCCAAATGGGCATCATTACAATGTGTCCATCTTTTATTGCACTTTAAACACACAGTATAGTGTCCAGATGTTGTAAATGGTCCATCGTGGAAAATAATTGCCACTGCTTTGAAAGTTCTTCCTGAAATTGACAGTTGACTTGCCACAAAACTTTTAATTTTAGTTTCCAATTTTCTTCCATCTGCTCTGCAATGTTGTAGCATTAAAATGACATATTGTCCAAATCTTTCTATAAATAATGTTGATAACATTTCAGATTTGCAGTGAGTACATTCCATATTGTGATTAGCTGATTTTATTAATTTGTTAAAAGACACTGTTTTGCAATCTGGTATTGTCAAATATATGAATCATTCAGTGTCTATTTCAGTGGTTGAAGAAAATGAACAATCTTCACATTTATGATCCCATCTGTAACGAAGTCCAAACAGATTTTCAATTTGTATTCCTTCATCTTCCAATACTGCAAGCATAAACATAAGAAATTCTTGAGCATCTTGGTGTACATTAAGTGTAAATTGTGAAGAACCAGAACATATATCCAGAAGATGCCGAATGCCAGAAGCACTTTGGATTTTAGTTTTATCGGTTGTCAAGTTCACAAAAATAGAATGCAACAAAGAACAAAACCTTTTTTCTCGATTCTCCATAATTTGTTGTTGAAGATTTTCTAGAAAAATATGACGTTCACAACTACATTAGCATAGGAGTTGATACCTGAACTATTTTCTAACTGATATCCTACAATATCATCAACAGTGTTCATTTTCTTTTTCTTTAGAGCCTCAACATTCTCTTGATTTTTTTTCTTATTTCCAACCTCACTACAGAGTTTCTCCTATGTTAGTTTTCGACATACTACTAGCTTTTCATATACAGGATATTCACCTAAGTTGGGAGCATACAGTCTTCTTAACCGATTATACTCTCTTACACAATTTGCATCGGCACTAATCTTTCTCTCATCAAAATCAATCAAATACAATCCAAATAAAGTTCTGACTTGGGACAATGCAACATATGCCATGCCCTCTTTAAACACGGTACTTCCAATGTTTACCAAAGCACTGTCTACACTTAAACCTTGAGATTTATGAATGGTCATCGCATATGCTAAAGAAAGAGGAAACTGTTTGACGAACATACAAGTCTTTAACAAGCAAAATACGAACAGCACAACGTCCAATCTGTTTTACCTCTTCTATCTGATCAAATTTAATCTTCAAAAATTCAATTCCATCTCTATTTGGATAGTTAACAAAATCAACAACTTTTCCCATTGCTCCATTTACTAAACCTTTTTCCACATCCAAATTACGCCGTAAAATTACTTGACAGTTTTCACATACATATAAATTCTTTTCTAAGCCAGCAGTCTTAGATATAGACTTTTCCAAAGAATCCAATTTTGCTTTTAATTTCTCTGACAAAATAATAGTAATTCCTTCATCTTCTATTTTGTCAATGGCTTCCATTTTAATTACTTGTTGTTTTTCTTACTTCAAAAGTTCTTGATTAAATGTAGAACACTCTCGCAGTGTTGGCATTAGGCAAATTATAGATTTCTTTTCTCCAATTTTTTTGTATATTATTTCTGGAGCAACATTTTCATTTGGAAACAAGTTTGTAAGTAGCCGACTTTGCAAAGCTTCTTTAGCATGTTCTGTCAATACACCAATTCTTATATCTTGAAGAATGCTTCCATAATCTTCATCACTTGCCTGTCGCATATTTTTAATAAGTTCTTTGTATTGAAAATATGACCAAATGTTGACATTTCCAATACTTCCCAAAGATTTCCTGGTGTCTTCATGCACAAGTGTTTTAAAAACTGGTTCCCCTTTTACAGGAGTAAGTTGCAGTAGATCGCTGAAAACAATCACATCTTTTCCTCCAAATAAGACATCATAATCTGTTTTTAAAATTTGCTGCATTCTTAAATGTACAAAGGCAAGCATTAAGTTTGAGACCATGCTCACCTCATCAATTATCAGAAGTTTCATTTTCTTTAGTACTCTTGAAACTTCATAACAAGCTTCTCCAGAAAGTTTGTGATATTCCAACTTGTTTTCATGTTCAACAGGTAGTATCAGTAAATGATGTAATGTAATCCCTTTAATATTGTGTGCTGCTAACCCATTTGGAGCGGTTACAACACAAGATAAATGTGATTCAGTGGTTTTCTGTAGATAACTGGTCAAAACTTTAATTAAGAAACTTTTTCCTGTACCAGCTTGACCACTGATATACATTTAAATAGGTTTAAATGATGTGCAGTTGCATTCTTTTTTTTCATGAAGTAATCCATGGTCTATCTGTTGTGTAACTTGCTGATATATTTCTTTCTGTTCAATATTTAGTTGTTCTTCCAAGTTTCCCAACTCCATAATATCCTGTTGAGCTTGATGCATTGCTGTTTCTACTTCAGTCATGGCTATTGCTGCTTCATTTTCAAGAATTGGTTGTCCTAGTGGATCTTGACTCAGTGGAGCAGAACTTTGACTATCTTGAGAACTGTCTCTAGCAATCTCAGCTGCAATAGTAGCTTCTTGTTCAATTTCTTCATTCAACATTTGTAGATAATTTGGAAAAACTGTGCATTCAATGCTATCTTTACATGCATTAAAAGAATCTTCATAGCACTGAAATTCTCGAAGTAATTCCATTTCAGTACGCCAAGGCTTGAACAGTTGCAGAAGTGCTAAATAGTAAAATTCCCTTTTTTCTGGTGTTTCGCAACTGAGTTTCCTGTGATTAATGAGATTTCCTTTGGTATGTTTCACCAAACATCCATCACAGCCAATAACTTCATATTTTTCTTCATTTATGTTCTCTGTAATATTTCTCTTAAAGCTGTAATATTGCAGTACTTCATAGAGACATATGTTTTCAAGATAGGGACTTCTTTTAGGATAGTACGTGTCCAACATGTTTGTTTTAACTATGTCTGTGCTTTCTGGTTCATTTAATGCTAAATATTCAATTTCTTGTACAGATTTCAATACTTGATTTCGTGTTGCAGCAAGACCTAGACTAACCCAAATGATTCCTCTTGACTTTGAATATAAACTTGCAGAAGTCAACCGATCCGAACATTCGTAGGATCCAATCTCTCGATGGGACAGCATCTTCAAACTAAAGTTGTACAATTTGTTACTAAGAGTCTTCTCTTGTGAAATTTCTTCCCACATTTCTTTCAACTCCGTCTTTTCAGATTTTGTTATCTATGATGTAACATAGCGAGCAACAGCAATGGAATTATCTGCAACATACTGGATATCCATATTTGCATTCCACATCGATAAAATCACTGGATTGTAATCATTAATATACTTTGAATGTTCACTTCTTTTTAAATTGTATTTTTTGGAGATTTTCGAGTGATAGTATGCCTCACTGCTGACATGAAACTGTTGACTCTTCCTTTGGAAATTACTGGACGTGGAAATCCAAAACGACATTTTGTATAAAACTTTTCTTTTGACTTGTATTTCCGTCAACAGTATTTGCCACATCGATGACTTTGAAACCGTAAAACTTGTTGTCTTAAGGTATTTTCTTCTCCTGTTTTTGGAATAGCACATGTAACATAGTCTTCAATAAAAGATAAAACAGTCTCATCAGAATCAGTTCCAAATTTAGATGCATCCTTGATCCATAAAAGCATATGTATATGAGGAGCACCTCTAGCTTGGTACTCCTTTCTCCAAAAGAAATCAATAACTTCTCCAAGAGGTGGGTTGTTTTTATTGCAGACAAAAGACATCATAGCTTGAAATCTATGATTAAAATACCTGCACACATTTACAGGATCCAAGGAACACAGTTCTCCAGCTGTCTTGAATTCAATGTTTTTAATATATGAATTTGCTTCTCGAAGAAATTCAAGTAAATCGTCCCATGCGTATTCAGCACAGCTTAGCGTAACAAACCATGTAGGGGTTCCTAAGTTCCTTAACATACATTTAAGTTATCCATGACGACAATACCAATACTCATTAGTACCACGTTGACACACCATCAAATTAATCAATTGAGATTCTAAATGATCGTCTCTCTGTTGTATTTTGTCCATAAATTCCTCTGCAGAAACATGTTGAAGATGCACTCCTGTTTTTAATATGTGGTTCACTGCATATGAAAGTCCAGACAAGTCACTTTCAAACAAAAGATGAAATATATATGGAATACATTGTCGAAATCTTGGATCTTCGGAGTACAATCTTGTTGTACGATATTCTGATGCTGGAATCTGTACTGGTCGTTCGTCATATCGTCCACCTTTTCCAGTGGGGAAAAGCTGTGGAAAACAACGAGCTTCCAAACTTTTTTCCCCAAACACTCATGGGAGTTCCCTTCGCTTTCTTCATTTGGAATAATTCAATAGTATTTCCAAACACTTCCTTTGAATGTAAAGGATGTACACTCTAATGTTCATAAATTTCTTCACTTCTGGAGATGTCCACTTTTTCAATTTGGCCACTTGAAATTTCGCTATCATCTCCTAAAACTATTTCTTCTTCTTCCACATACACATTTTTGTAGTAAACATTGTTTTTTGTGAGATATAATGTAGCCTTTTGCACTTTGCTGACATCTACTAATTCTTGCCATATTTTCCGACTCTTCGTAGGAACCCCATTAACTAGAATAACTACAGGTTCAGTTTCCTCTTTTTCTACACCAATAGTTTCAATATTTTTTTTTAAATCTAAAGGTAAATACACAACTCTTCCTTTTAATCCTCTTTGTAAATCTGTGGGAGGCAACTTACCTGTTTTAGGCTCCATACGAACAATAGCCTGAAACGGGTGCACAGATTGAATCAGAATGGACTCATACGTGTTTACATCTACCAGTTCTGGAGGAATACCTACCAACTCTAGCTTATTATATACAGCTCTAGCTGGCATTTTGTTCTCCTCTAATTTGCTATAACAATATTTACAAATACGTTGATCACTACCCAACTCAAAGCAATCTTCCACCAACAAATAAGCTCCAAATTCCTTCCACTTATCATTGTTTTCTTTTTCACTTTTTAAATACAGATCAACATTTCTAGTTTGATTTCTATAGTGAGTACGTCGACAACAAATACATATTTTGGTCTCTCACAACAAATTACCTTAAACATCGTCATTTCTTCTTGAAACTTCTCAGTACTACTATCTTCCACCTCTTCTTTAACACCTTCACCTATCAAACTCTCACTTTCTCTACACTCATGTTCAGGACCAAAGAAACGAAACTCAATATCATCACAAACTTTTCTTACATCTGATACTGACCCATGCAAAAGAGCAGTATTTAAGTCACTTAAAATTATTGCAGGACTTTTTACATAGTACAATCTTCTTACTAACTTCCGCATTTCAGAGTGATGTACTGCTAACATTCTTAAATGATGAAAAACACTTTTACACACTTTTCTAGAAATACAAGCCAGAGAATGACCTTGCAAACCAGTATTTTTTCTCACTTTACAAGGATCTAGTCCTTGCAACATCTTAATCTTTTGTTTAATACTTTTTTACTATACTCTCGTAAGAAATTTCGTAAAATATCAATAGACTCCTGTCGTATACTACAAATACTACTACAATCCCAAGTATACACTGGGGCTTTAGTACGTCTCCCTAGAACTTCATCAGCTATCACTTCTTCTACATTTCTAGGAACCATCTTTTCTTTTTCAATTGCACAACCGTTCTTCACTTCATAAGCACGACCATTGGTATCAACTGCATGGACTAATGTATTGTTTTTAAAATAGCTCTCTTCCTTAAAAAAAGGCTCTGAACTTGAAGTGTGTTTCCATTCACCCCAAAAACTTTTACAAAAGTTAGTTCTGTTAATTAGTCTCTTCTTTTTACTTTTGTCCTTCATAGAATGCATTGGTTTATCTAATGTTCGCATTCTGTTTAAAATTAAAATGAACAATTTTCTTTTTATTTCAAAAGCCTTTAAAACTATATTTTCAATCTGTTTTTTTCTTTTTATAAAATGCAGATCTTTTATATTTCTTGCCATATTTTAATAAATTTTGTAGTACTCTACTTTTAAACAGACGTTTCCTTATATCATAAAATTGATTCATTCTTCTTTTAGCATAGATTGTTTTATCAGAACATGATTTGCCATTAATTTGTCCTTTTTTCATTTCATTCTTCTTTGTTCTAGAAGTATTCTTTCTATTTCTACATTGTCAAAACCTTTTCTAGTCCTTGAAAGTCTTTTAATAAATTCTTTTGTTCTCTTACCGCAAGACTTTTTCTTTTTATCCACATGTTGTAGTTCATCTAATTCCTGCTGTTGTGTTTTCGTTAAATAATATTGTTTCTTTTGATGTTTTGTCTTTTCCGTTTTTTTGCCATGGTAAGACTTTCTTAATATTAATGAAGAATATCTGAAAAAAACAATATTTAAAATGAATTTAATATTATTTAAAAAATTATATCCATATATACTAATCTATTACTAAAGAAACACCTATTTAAAAGCTACAAACAAGTGCAAATATGGTTTTCGAAATATATTCACAATTACACATAACTGGATGATTAGAGTACTGCAAGGAGAGTTCATGGTCAATCAATCAATCGGGAAATTTGTAGAGCGCACTACTCACCCGTAAGGGTCTCAAGGCGCTAGGGGTGGTGAGGGGGGTGCTGCTACTGCTCGAATAGCCAGGTTTTGAGTAGTCTCCTGAAGGTTAGTAGGTCTTGGATCTGCCGTAGGAGGATGGGGAGGGTGTTCCAGGTCTTGGCGGCGAGGTAGGAGAACGATCTGCCACTGGAGGTCGCTCTTCGGATGCGAGGGACGGTAGCTAGGGTGCGGTCGGCGGAGCGGAGCTGGCGGTTTGGGGTGTAGAAGGTGAGTCGTCTGTTGAGGTATGCCGGTCCGGTGTCGTGGAGTGCCTTGTGTGCGTGGGTGAGGAGCTTGAAGGTGATCCTCTTGTTGATGGGCAGCCAGTGCAGGTCTTTCAGGTGGGGTGTGATGTGGCTGTGTCGGGGGATGTCGAGGATCATGCGGGCGGAGGCGTTCTGTATGCGTTGTAGTCGTTTCAGCAGTTTGGCCGGGGCTCCCGCGTAGAGGGCGTTTCCGTAGTCCAGCCTGCTGCTGACGAGGGCCTGGGTGACCGTTCTTCTTGTGTCGGTGGGGATCCACCTGTAGATCTTGCAGAGCATGCGGAGGGGTGTTGAAGCAGGAGGATGAGATGGCGTTGACTTGCTTGGTCATGGAGAGTGTTGAGTCGAGGATGAACCCCAGTGCGTGGTCGGTGGGTGTCGGTGCTTCTCCCAGGGAGGTCAGCCACCAGGAGTCGTCCCAGGCCGAGGGGGTGGGGCCGAGGATGAGGACCTCCGTCTTGTCCGAGTTCAGCTTCAGACGGCTGTTCTTCATCCATTCGGCGACGGCTTTCATTCCTTCGTGGAGGTTGGTTTTGGCGGTGAGTGGGTCCTTGGTGAGGGAGAGGATCAGCTGTGTGTCGTCGGCATAGGAGATGATGTTGAGGTCGTGTAGTCTGGCGACGTGGGCGAGAGGGGCCATGTAGATGTTGAACAATGTCGGGCTGAGGGATGATCCTTGGGGTACGCCGCAGATGATCTTGGAGGCTTCGGATCGGAAAGGGGGGAGGCGGACGCTCTGGGTTCTGCCGGAGAGGAAGGAGGTGGTCCAGTCCAGTGCTTTGTCTCGGATTCCTGCGTCGTAGAGGCGTGTGCGTAGGGTGCGATGGCAGACCGTGTCGAAGGCGGCTGATAGGTCCAGGAGGATGAGCGCCGCGGTCTCGCCGTTGTCCAGCAGGGTCCTGTCATCGGTGGCGGCGATGAGGGCAGTTTCGGTTCTGTAGTTGCTGCGGAACCTGGACTGGGACGGGTCCAGGACGTTGTTCTCTTCGAAGTAGCGGGTCAGCTGTTTGTTGACGGTTTTCTCGATGACCTTCGCCGGGAACAGGAGCAGGGAGATGGACCGGAGGTTCTTGAGGTCCCTCGGGTCTGCCTTGGGTTTCTTGAGCAAGGCGTTGATCTCGGCGTGCTTCCAGCTCTCCGGGACGGTTGCGGTCTCAAAGGAGATGTTGATGGCCTTGCGGAGATGGGGTGCGATGGCGGGGCTGGCTTTGTTGAAGATGTGGTGTGGGCACGGGTCTGACGGGAAGCCGGAGTGGATGGTGTTCATGATTTTGATGGTGTCGTCGTCGTTGATGTTAGTCCAGGTGAGCAGGGGGTCGCTGTGGGTAGTGGCCGTGGGGCTTGGGGTGTCGCTGGCTGTCGTGGTGGTCTGGTTGTCGAAGCTGTCGTGAATGTCTGCGATCTTGCGGTGGAAGAAGGGGGCGAGGGAGTTGCACAGGTCTTGCGATGGTAGGATGTCGTTGGTGTTGGAGCTGGGGTTGGAGAGTTCGTTCACGATGTTGAAGAGCTCTTTGCTGTTGTGTGCATTGTTGTCGAGGCGGTCCTTGAAGGAGGTCTTTTTGGCGGATCTGATGAGGAGATGGTGTTGGTGCATGGCGTTCTTGTGGGCTGCGTGGTTCTCTGGTGTCTGTTCGTGGCCCCATTTCTTCTCTAGTTTACGGCAGGTTTGTTTGGAGGACTGGAGGTCTGTGGAGAATAAGTGAATTTATAAGTGCTTGGGTATTGGCGGAGTGATTGGATAAGTACATAGTACTGGCTGGGTGATTGGAGGAGTGCATGGGTAGTGACAGGGCGATGGCTGGACTGCATGGGTACTACCTGGGTAATTGAAGGAGTGAATGAGTAGTGTCTAGGTGGTTAGAGGACTGCATGGCTATTGCCCAGAGGATTGTAGCAGTGCATGTGTTAGTGCCTGGGTCATTGCATGAGTACATGGGTACTGACTGGATGATTAGAGTACTGCAAGGAGAGTGCATGGTGAATTTATAAGTGCTTGGGTATTGGCGGAGAGATTGGATAAGTACATGGTACTGGCTGGGTGATTGGAGGAGTGCATGGGTAGTGACAGGGCGATGGCTGGAGTGCATGGGTACTACCTGGGTAATTGAAGGAGTGAATGAGTAGTATCTCGGTTGTTAGAGAACTGCATGGGTAGTGCACAGGGGATTGTAGCAGTGCATGTGTTAGTGCCTGGGTCATTGCATGAGTACATGGGTACTGACTGGATGGTCAGAGTACTGCAAGGAGAGTGCATGGTGAATTTATACGTGCTTGGGTATTGGCGGAGTGATTGGATAAGTACATGGTACTGGCTGGGTGATTGGAGGAGTGCATGGGTAGTGACAGGGTGATGGCTGGAGTGCCTGGGTACTACCCGGGTAATTGAAGGAGTGAATGAGTAGTGTCTAGGTGGTTAGAGGACTGCTTGGGTAGTGCACAGGGGATTGTAGCAGTGCATGTGTTAGTGCTTGGGTCATTGCATGAGTACATGGGTACTGACTGGATGGTCAGAGTACTGCAAGGAGAGTACATGGTGAATTTATAAGTGCTTGGGTATTGGCGGTGTCATTGGATAAGTACATGGTACTGGCTAGGTGATTGGAGGAGTGCATGGGTAGTGACAGTGCTATGGCTGGACTGCATGGGTACTACCTGGGTGAGTGAATGAGTAGTGTCTAGGTGGTTAGAGGACTGCATGGGTAGTGCACAGGGGATTGTAGCAGCGCATGTGTTAGTGCCTGGGTCATTGCATGAGTACATGGGTACTGACTGGATGGTCAGAGTACTGCAAGGAAAGTACATGGTGAATTTATAAGTGATTGGGTATAGGCGGTGTGATTGGAAAAGTACATGGTACTGGCTAGGTGATTGGAGGAGTGCATGGGTAGTGACAGTGCGATGGCTGGACTGCATGGGTAGTACCTGGGTAATTGAAGGAGTGAATGAGTAGTGTCTAGGTGGTTAGAGGACTGCATGGGTAGTGCACAGGGGATTGTAGCAGTGCATGTGTTAGTGCCTGGGTCATTGCATGAGTACATGGGTACTGACTGGATGGTCAGAGTACTGCAAGTAGAGTGCATGGTGAATTTATAAGTGCTTGGGTATTGGCAGAGTGATTGGATAAGTACATGGTACTGGCTGGGTGATTGGAGCAGTGCATGGGTAGTGACTGGGAGATTTTGTAAGTGCATGGGTATTTCTTGGATAATTGCAACACTACTGACGTAGAGCCTGACTAACTAAAACACTCCAAAAGTAATGGCAGGATAATTTCATAACAGCATAACTAGTGTCTGAGTGATTACAAGAGTAGAAAGATAGTACCTCTGTGATTGAAGGAGTGCAACAATAGTGCCTGGGTGATTATATTACTGCATGCGTTATACCTTAGTGATTGCATAAGTGCACAGATAGTGCCTAAATTATTGCATCTGTGCAAGAGCAATGGCTGAATGATTACAGCACTGCATATATTGTGCTTGCACTATTGTAAGACTGCATGGCAAGTACTGGGTGTTGTTATAAGTACATGGCAGTTGGGCATAGCCAAATATAAACCTGCACATTATTACATGACTCAACTATAAGTGTCCCCATATTGCTAAAGCACACATACATATGAGTGTACCTTCACAAATCATCATGATATGTAAAAGAAATATATATACAACATTTCTGAAATATAAGAAAACCTAGAAACTGAGACATGTACTATATCTGCCTGAGTGATTCCAAAACTCTGTAGGTAGTGTTTGGGTGATTGGGAGCAAGGGTAGTCACTCGAATTTCTGCAGAAGAAAATAGATACTGGCTAGATAATTTCCTGAGTGCATACATACACATTCACTGCATAGTTAAGTGTATAAATAGCACCTGAAAGGATCAATTAGTCATTGAGTACTGTCTAGGTAAGTAGACAATGCAACAGAAGGTTATGGGTGATTTATTAAACGGCAAAGGTAGTGCTTGGGTGATTGGGAGAATGCATGGGTAGTTCCTGGGTGATTTCATAACTGCTTGTGTAGTTGCAGAGTGATTTCATGAGTGCTTGCATATTAACTTGGTGATTGGAGAATTGCATAAGTACTGCATGTGTGATTGCATCAGTGCATGGGTAATGCTTGGGTTATTCCATGAGTACATGGGTAGTGCTTGGGTGATTGGGAGAGTGCATGGATAGTGCCTGGGTGATTTCATAAGTGCTTGAGTAGTGGCGGAGTGATTTCATGAGTGCTTGGATACTGACTGGGTGATTGCAGAATTGCATGGGTACTGCATGTGTGATTGCATAAGTGCATGGGTAATGCTTGGATTATTGCATGAGTACATGGGTAGTGCTTGGGTGATTGAGAGAGTGCATGGGTAGTGCCTGGGTGATTTCATAAGTGCTTGGGTAGTGGTGGAGTGATTTCATGAGTGCTAGCATACTAACTGGGTGATTGGAGAATATGGAATCAGTCAATCATTACTCATGCAGTTTAAAAATCTCCCAGTCACTACCTTTGCACTCCTGTTATCGGTCAGGCAGCCTCTCAGTAGTTCACTAAGCATACAGATAACTCTATAAATACAATCTGAAGACATAGATGAGTCATTACGTATTATCTAGTTAAGCAGATAAGTACAACATGCCTGCAGGGGTAATATGTGGTGGTTTACTTTTGAGCTACATCTTCATCATTCTATCTACAAATATGCGACATCATTAAACTATACCTCTCAATAGACTTAAAAAAGAAGGCTAATTAACAACACCATTTATGAGCATTTTTAAAACCACACTTTTATTCTACATCTTCACCTTTGTATCTAAAATTATGTGGCATCATTCAACTATACCTTTGTTCAGACTAGAAAAAAGAAGCCTAATTAACAGCACCTTATTTCACCATTCTATCTAAAAATATGTGGCATCATTTAACTTTACCTTTGTACAAACTAAAAAAAGAAACCTAATTAATAACACCTTATATGAACATCTTTCAAACTGCACAGTTGTGCTGCATCTTTACCGAACTATCTAAAATTATGCAGTATCATTCAACTATACCTTTGTACAGACTTAAAAAACCAGCCTAATTAATAACATCTTATATTAACATCAGTAATCTTCTTTAAAAATACACATATTACTGAACAGACTCTTTTTTAAACATTTAAGTAGAATGAAACAAAGTACAATATACATCTCTACACTTAATAATATATTTTAAACAACACAGTTTTTGAATAATGTTAAAACATTTATAATAAACCTCACAAATTTACAACTCACCTTGCAAATATGTTCAATTTAAAATCTCTCAAACTCTGACAGGATTTTCTTTTACACACAATCAATATAATGCACCAGACTCAGCAAGGTAAAACCAGTAATGGCAAAGTTTCCCTCTCTTTTTCCACACAAATACACATAAGTAAATCACATTGCTTCCCAGATTTTTCAAAATTGTAAAACACATTTCTATTGGTTACACATAATAACCCTTAGCAACTGACTTCTAAAGGTGCCCAAACTGTCCCTACATTTTTTTTAGAAGTCGCGACCCCATCGTGCACCACCACGATGGAGTCGCGAATTCCTACGGGAGTTCAAAACGATATAACAAATAAATTTAACACTATTTTTTAATTAAACACCACTTCTAAAGAGAGTACTGAGATGGGAAAATTCATTGGAAGAAAAATATTACTTATATATAATTTACAATTTCACATTTTGAAAGCACAGTTAACTTTTAACCCTTCCCCCATTCTGCTTCATGTCAGTTTCCATAGTAACAGTTCATGGAACATTCAACTGAACTCGCAGGTCACAAGTTCACCATATTTTCAAGTTCACCACACAATGTTGCAAATACAAACAGCAGGTGTGGTTGACTTGGCAAAATATGATCTTATCCTTTCTATTGTACCTTTCAAACCTTTTTTAATAACCAATAAGAAAAAAGCTTTTAAAAAAAAAGTAAAATGCACCCTATTTTTGAATATAGAATGTTCTTAAACAGCCAATCAATTCTCTAATTTTTTAAAAATTGCATCTTGTCCACCATTTTACATACCTCTCATTCTACCAACTGACAACCTCAGCTACAGACATCTCTACATTACTTACAGACATCCCTTCAAGATGCTTACAGTGTGGATTGTTGGGCACAGCTATGTTTTCTGGTGCAAAAGGTATGGTGAATGCAGAGGTATTGACAAAGACCTAGCTTTGCAAAATGTAGACATTAAATGGATTGGACAGAGAGGATTAAAGTGGCACCAATTGATGCCTTTGGTTAAAACCTTTTTGCATCTCCAACCCCCTGACCTCATGATTGTGCACTGTGGTGGCAATGACCTAGGCACATTGACTGGGGAAGGTCTGGAAATGCTAATGAAGGACACCTTTGCAGAATTGATGTTGCTTTTCCCCCAAACTGTCTTTGTATACTCTAACATATGCCAAAGACAGAAATGGAAATGGTCCAATCAATTCTGTCCACAGATTGAGAAAGCTAGAAAAAATGTCAATAAAGCTGTTTCCGCTTACCTCAGAGACCATAGGATGGGCTCCATCTATAACAACAATCTTCGTTTCCATATGGATGACATCTACAGAAGTGATGGAGTACACTTCACTGATCAAGGCAACAGAGTGTTTCTCAACAACCTGAAGCTCTGCATCCGCACTTACATGTAGCTACAACAATCTCCCAATCAAAACAAGGGCTCTTTTTAGAGCCACCCAATAACCCAACATATAACCAACTTTTCGGGAAAAAAAGTTTTTAAAATTATTTTTGCTTGGAGTCGCGCACCCATCGTGCCTTTAAAAACCGCGCACCCATTGCGTTCACACTAGGGGGCCACGCTGAGAGCCGCGCACCCATCACGTTCACACTAGCGCCTGCGCTGAGAGCCGCTCACCCATCGCGTTCACACTAGTGGCCACGCTGAGAGCCGCGCACCCATCCCGTTCACACTAGGTGCCGTGCTGAGAGCCGCGCACCCTTCGCGTTCACACTAGGGACCGCGCTGAGTGCCGCGCTAGGGTCGCAACTCCAAACTTTGGCGGAAAAAAAACCGTCCACTTCCATTAATTTATATTCGCCCCGGGGACCCCATCCCCCGGGGCATTGCCAATTCTTTTTTTTTTTTTTTTAAAGGGAGGGGGGCTGCGTGGCCCCCCTCCCGGGCCATTTTTGCCCGGAGACCCCATCTCCCGGGGCATGCCCTAATGTTTATTTTTTTTTAAAGAAAAAGGGAGAGGGGCTGAGTGCCCCCCTCCCAGACCATTTTTGGCCCCGGGGACCCCATCCCCCGGGGCATGGCCTCTCGTTGGGGTCCGTGGGCGGTGCCCCATTGCCCCCACGGTCCCGCCGGCTCCCCGCCTCCTGCGGGAGCCGGCATTGCTTTTGAGCAAGGGGAGCTGCTGACATGCAGCTCCCCTTGCTCAAAAGCAATTCTGCTTTGCTTCATTGCAGCGAGAGCAGGTTTCCCTGCTCTCACTTCAATGAAGCAAAGCAGAGTTTGCTATGACAGGGCGGGAGCTGTGCTCCCGCCCTGCCATAGCAAACAGCAGTGTCCTGGGGTGGGCACCCCGGGACACTGCAGGAGATGGCCCTGGGGGGTGGCAGTCCCCAGGGCCTTCGAGTGCTCCAAGAGGGGGGCCGTGTGGCCCCCCTCCTATGTGTTTAAAGCCCCGGGGAGGTGGTGGTCCCGCATTTTTAATTAGTATGTGCCCCGGGGAGTTGGTGGTCCCCGGGGCGTGGGGGGAGGCTTTCCCCCCTCCTCACATCATTTTAATTTTTCTACTGAGCCCCAGGGATGTGGCGGTCCCCGGGGCTGCGGGGGGCCGCGTGCCCCCCCGCATTTCATTCTCAAAGCCCCTGGGAGGTGGCGGTCCACGGGACAGCGTGGGGCATTGGGACCCCCCCATGCATTTTTTTTTACAGCCCCAGGGAGGTGGCAGTCCTTGGGGCTGTGGGGGGATGTAGTGCCCCCCGCATACAATGAAATAAGCCCCGGGGTGGTGGTGGTCCACGGGGCTGCGGGGGCCCCCGCAAATTAATTGGCGAGTGCCCCCGGGACCTGGCCCACCGGGAGCTTTTTGAATTCACAACCCCAACGCATTTCTGCCGTTTTTTTAATTTAAAAAATGCTTTCTTGGGCCCTGGGCGTCCTTGTGGGACCCCCTGAGCAGGCCTAGGGGGTCAGGGTGTTTCTACCCTGCCCCCTTTTCTTCTTTTTCATGTTTTTTTTTTCTGATTTCTTGTGACTCGGTTACCGAGTCACAAGATGGCTGCCAACACTTCCTGGTTTGGAGTGTTGGCAGCCAATCAGAATTGAGCTCGTGCTCGGGAGGGTTTGCGATCCCTCCTCGGTGCTCAGATATCAAAACTTTTTCTTTTTTAAATTTCTCAGGAACTACTGAACGATTTACACCATTTAACAAAAAGGGCTCTTTCTGAACCAAGACCTACCTTTTTGCCAAATTTGGTGTAATTCCGTTCAGTAGTTCGGGCTGTAGCTTTGTCTAAAGTTTCCTATGGAAAATTACATGGGGAAAACGCGTTTTGGGACCCCCCCTTTTTTCTCAGCCCCCGCTTGACGAATCACCCCGAAACGTTCAAGACAGGAGCTGACTGGAGGGCCCACTAGTTTTGAAAATTTCACGAAGATTCGTCAAACGACGACAAAGTTATTGGGAAAACAAAAAACGCTTTTTGAATAGAAACGAGGTCCTAACTAGAACTACCTACTGGCGACCGCCAGTAGGTAATATATATATATATATATATATATGTATGTATGTGATCAAGGGCTGTCTGAGCCCGAAACGCGTCATCGTTTTGTGAGGAGAAGGTCGCAATAAAAACATCTTGCCTGATACCTTGTGGTCCGTCTCTCCCTCATCGCCATTTGGAGGTTGCGGGAGGTTTTGAATCTTTTGGATATATATATATATATATATATATGTATATATATATATATATATATGATACAAGATTTGTATAGCACACAGCTACTCAAAAGAGTGTCCCAGTCCCAGCGCTGTTAACAAGGCCACCAACACAACACCGATCACCCAATTAAGATTCTTTAAAGAGCCATGTTTTGAATTTTTTCTTAAAGATGGAAAGTTCAATTGTGGTGCACATCTCCAGAGACAGTTTATTCCAGGCAACCAGCCCAAGATAAGAAAAGGACCTGCAGCTAATTCTGGCTCGGCAGATTTTAGGAACTCTAGCCATTCGATCAGAGGTGGACCGTAAGTTTCTGGAGGGGACATAGTCACAAATTCTTTTCCTCAGATAGCCGTCTCCAGTAGCGTGCAGGGCTTTGTGTACGAGGGCCAGGGATTTAAAAGGATCCTTTTTTAATAGGACGCCAGTGAAGTACCTTCAAATGTGAGGACATATGGGTTCTCGGGGGAAGATTGAGGAGGATATGGGCAGCCGAATTCAGCACTACTTGAAGTCTGCCAAGAAGATACTCGGAAGAGCCAAGTATAATGCATTTCTGTAATCCAATCTAGATGTTATCAGTGCTTGGATCACCATATTCTTAGCTTCGTCAGACAGTAAGGGAATAATATATATATTTTAGCAATGGTGTTTTTGGGGATTGGGGTGGGTCAGGGTATTGGGTGGCTAGGGAAGTTTTAGGGTGTAGGGTGGATAAGGGTATTTGGGTGGCAATGGTATTTTTAGGATTTAGGGTAAGGGTATTTGGCTGGCAATGGTATTTTTAGTGTTTAGGGAGGGTAAGGGTATTTTTAGGGTGGGTAGGGATATGTGAGTGTCAAGGGTATTTTTTGAGTTTAGGATGGGTAAAGATATTTGGGTTTTAAGGGTGTTTTTAGGGTTTAGGGTGGGTAGGGCTATTTGGGTGGCAAGGGTATTTTTAGGGTTTAGGGTGGGTAAGGATACTTGGGTGGCAAGGGCGGTTTTAGGGTTTATGGTGGGTAAGGGTATTTGGGTGGCAAGGGTATTTTTAGGGTTCAGGGTGAGTAAGGGTTTAGGGGTTGGGATCGATGAGGTAATACACACATATATATATATATATATATACACACACATTTATGTATACATCTGTATATATAAATATGTGTACATGCTAGAGTGCACCTGTGGCAAGAAATACGTAGGCAACACAGTTAATAGATTAAAGCTTCGCATACTCCAGCACTTACGCACAATCTCCAAAAGGACTTTACATACGTGATCACAAAGCATATTTAGGAGGAGCACAAAGGTGATAGAAGTGGGTTATGCTTTTTTGAAATCCAACATATGCCGACGAACCCTAGAGGTGGGGATTGCGAACTGTCCTTAAGGAGAACCGAATAAAGATGACACATTATGATCGGAACTGAAACACCATGGGGCGTGAATCCAGATGCTGAACTTTATGTTCACCTTTAAGATCTGATGGAACAAACAATCAGCTTGAGGGTGCTGCTCTGCATAAAAGTTTCATTCCATAATGGTTTTCTGCATTTTATAATAGTTTTCTGGATTTCCATGTCCTTGAGGGGAATGATACAATGGCTCAGGATATGTAATCCTACTTGTATCTGTTTTAAATAAGTAGAGGTACACCATCTCTTCCTCCTCTTTCTTCCTGTGTTCTCGTCTTGTTCCTCTGTTTTCCTTCCTCTGACGTATTTCACTTTTTATTCTCATTCTCTCAGACTCTCTAGTCTTCTCTCCCTCCCTTTTTTCCACCTTTTTTTACTTGCTCTCTACTGATGTTTTGCCCTGCCTCTAAGAGTGATCTTAATTGAGTTATCACCTGTTAAATGATTGATAAAGAATCGGAGTGCATGGAAGTTTTTAATGGTGAATTCCATTTTAAACTTTAGGTGGCTTAAATTCTAGGTGTATTGATTCTATTTCAAAATTAATTGTCTTGTCTTAAAGGGTATTTTTAAGCCAGTCAGGACAACATGCACATCTTTGTTTTAATGATATCTGATAAGCACTTTGCTTCTAATGTTTATATAAACCTGTCAGGCACTTTAAATTGAGCTCTAACCGTATGGACTATTGGGTTGAGCGCTAATATAGAAATGAACTTTTATTAATATATTATCATGAATGATTAATTATGAATGAAGTTTTTTTACACATTGAGTTTAGTGTTTATATTTAGAGAATGTTTACATGAAATACAAAATGCACTATAGCATGGACTTTGACTCATAATAACGTGGATATGCTAACATTCTTGTCCACATAGCAGAGTTTATGGTTATTTATAGGGGTGGGTGAAGTAGGTGGAGTTTCACTCCACGGAATACCACGGATTGACAAAAACCTGGGTCAATTCTGAGGAGTTCCACGTTTGGGCAGAGTATTAGGTTTGGGCCTTGCAGAGACCATGAGATTTACACTTGGGCAAGTTAGAATTAGGGAAAGAAGTCTGGGTAGATTTATGTGGTGATGGGAGCAGTGGGGTAACATATGGAGATGCCAAGTCAAGCGGGCGAGAGCGGTAGTGAGTGGGGGAGACCTGAGCCGGCACTGGCCTCTCTTCCCCGGATTCCGGTAGCCAGCATACCACCCTGTGCTGCCGATGCCTGCTAAAGCGCAAATTGAAGGCCTTATTTCTTTCTTTCGGTGCAGTGCCAGGTGCCTGCCGTTTTCACGGGTTCCACAGAGTCGACCCCCAGGCCCTCCGCCCGCCAAGATCGCCATCAAGGGTCTTGTTCCTTCCAGGTCAGGCAACCTCTCCAGAGAGACTAAGTTCAGATTGCCCGTTTTGCTTTTGGAGTGGCTCACAGAGGGATGAAGCCTAATCGAGAGACACTAAGTGGCGCATAGTCGCAAGTTAGGCAGCACAAAAACGGGTTAAGGCCAGGCCCGGGAGCCCCTCCATTACTTACCGGTAGACACCATCTTCCAATGTTCGTCCTGCCAACGTCCACCTTGTGACTGTGCATGGACAGCGCAAGCGCACACCTCACTAAAACCCGGCAAGTCCACTGCATGCAGGGGGGAGACGCAGTGTGGCAAACAATCAGAATCGCCCTCGTCCCCTCTACTAAATGAGCACTTCCAGGGGTCAGGAGGTAACTCCGCTCCGCCGGTGACAGAGTTTGTTTTTTTGCAGAACTCCGCACTCCGCTGCAGAGCGCGGTGTGATAAATTCTGTGAACTCCGCCAGCGGAGCAGAGTTCATTGCCCACCCCTAGTTATTTATGGCCAATAGATAGGTTTGTCAATTTTGTTCTCCTATCGTTCGAGGGAGTTCATTCAATGCACATCTCTTCCTGCCAGAAGAACCTGAGCCTGGAAAGAGGTTAGATCTATGACTTCCAGGTTGTGTGTAGAGTCTATGAGATGAATCTATCTGTGTAGGTGTTGTAATAGTTGTGAATGTATACGGTTGCATGGGAAAGACATGACTAACCATGAACACCACCTCCAGGAATACCAATGATGTATTGTAGCCAGACGGTACCTGACCTCTGTCAGGTGGTACCAGACTAAAGAATAAGTCATGCACAAAGGAGGTATTTACACACATCGCAAAACACGGCCACTAGGGGAGATAATTTTTGATCACTCGATGCGCGTAAATACCTCCTCTGTGCATGACGCATTCTTTAAGCTGTTCTGTGTCTCTTCCGTTTCTTTCTTTTCTGTACTTCGTACAGCTTGCATTTGGTTTTATAAGTGCACTTTGTATGTTTTCTAACATATGCATTTTAATGATTATGTTGTATTCATTTTCTCACAGGAGGAAAGGAAGGGACCCACCGTACGGCAGACGGACACTTCTACACGGGCTCCCTACCCTTTTCTTCCCCGGGCTCAGGTGTGCACTTTGTCAAGATAAAAATCCTTCCTATCTTTTCTGTTTGTCCATCGTATTTCATTTTTGTATTCACTCACTATTTTACTACTGTGTGTTAACAGAACCTGTGTGGAGACTTGTGTTAAGCCACTTGGCCTATATATCGATATGACATATGTTTCCTGACTCTCACCAGCATCTCAAGGGACTGTGTGTAACTTGCCTTCTAGATTGCCAGTTCATGCCCCCGCTGGCGCTGCACATTTGTTGAATTGTATAGCCACAATGGCTGTTTAAGAGTGCCCGCACGGCCACTAGGGGAGTTAATTTTTGTCTGTCAGTCTGTGTGTGACCAAGACAGTTTTACTGTCGAAACGCGTAACAACTGAGCAATAAATCTGCACTAGCTGATTTTGCCTGAGTGTGATCCTTATTTGACTTCGTGGTGTGATATTTTGTCCGGTTTTGTTCCACCGGCTCTGCGCACCACCCAACAACAGGCCAGGGATCCCAGTAGGAACTCTGTTTGGATTGTATTGTACAGAGGGATCCAGGCCGGCCGCTGTGTTCCATCGTGGATATTGGATGACTTTCGCAACATCGTTCGTACACGAGACTGCGTCCCAGAGGTAAGCTGAGCCCCTGGGAGAGTATCCGAGGGTGGCTTGTGCGTGTCTTGAAGCGTGTTGGGTCCCCCTCTGTGGATGCGGTGCCTGGGATTGAGCATTACATCTCTGGCGGGCAGGAGTGCTATCTGGGACTGTATAGATACAAGGCACCTGGCTGTGGACACAATTCTTTCGCCTCACACCTGTAATTCAAGATAAGACTTTGGTACCTCTGGCTTTCGCCATACGTGGGCGAGACTCACAAGGGGATAACACTGTATCTATGACCAGAACGGGTCACCATTGGAGTGCGGAGAGTGACCCGTGTCTGCACCGTGTATGTGGATATCAAAAGCAGCGGCATCAGGAACCTTCCAGCAGGGAAGGGGGAGAATTTGGCATCAGTGCAGCAACGGGGGAACACCTGGCAAAGCGCCAGACAGTTCCCTCTGCATTACACTAACTCTGCTCGTACCATTAGTTTCTGAACATGATGGAGGAAGAATCGAAACGGCTAGTGACTGCGCAGATGCTACTTGCCCGCGCTCCTGGCAAAGGACAAAGCACAGTGGGGACACATCACTGAATGCGAAATTTAAACGGTATGAGAAACTCAAGAAGTCAGAAACATCAAAGTGGTGGGAGGCAATCTCC
This sequence comes from Calotriton arnoldi, assembly GCA_963921515.1. Classification (NCBI taxonomy): domain Eukaryota; kingdom Metazoa; phylum Chordata; class Amphibia; order Caudata; family Salamandridae; genus Calotriton; species Calotriton arnoldi. The sequence goes on from CAWUFW010000459.1 coordinate 3,832,974, forward strand.
CTTCAAGACTATGTGGATAAAAATATGGTACCACGGGGGCTCAGGATATATACAACACCTTCCTATGAGTAACCCAATCCCCGGATGCTGGAAGAATGGGCAGCAAATTCTGCCACCAGTTCTAAGAATATGCTTCTCATATTGATCAAATATGAGTGGGAAGATAGAGAGACTATCCTGAAGGAAATCTCCAGCATCGAAGAGGAATTTAAACAAGGAAATGACCAGGAAGCCATTAGAAAGTTTAAAGATGAACTTAAAGGAAGATCAAAACAACACGAGGAAGATATCAAAATACGTAAACAAAGAAAATTGCATCGTGACTGTGTCGATTATGAAAGCGGACGCATTCTAACATACAGTCACAAATATGACCATCTATACAACATACAATTGTCAGAACCTGAAATAAGAACACCGGGGAACATCAAACAGGTTCCAAACCCTCCAACCATAACAAGCGACTCTGACACTGACACTTCGACCAACACATCCAGTACATCTTCAGATATGGATATTATAACACAACCGGCAACTTTTTTAGACGAGTACTGGTTGCTAAGGAGGGGCCGGCAAACGGGAAGAACGATGCCTGCACCAACGACTCCAGCAAGAGGAAGGGGACAACGTGGCAGGGGAAGAGGAAGAGGTAGGGGCGGAGCCAACAAAGGAGAAGAAGACAGAAACAGAGGATCCAAAAGAGGAAAGGACAAAGAGCTTATGGGTAAAAAACGCGTTGGCTCCAAGAAGAAGCAATAATAGATAACGAGACGGTGAATAAAACCATCATTAATCTCACAGCCCACCCTCTCTCTCTTTTTGAGAAGAAAACTTTATGTTTAGGTCTCACTTTCTGCCCCACCGAAGTGTTCAACTACTCAGAAACGCGCAGTGACATTTTTAAGTTTATTAGGAAACTCAAATTGAAGAAATGGCATAGCCTTAGGGCTAGCAGATCTCCTGCTGGTGAAATGAGCAATATTCAGAACATTTCCCCCTTTTCCAATCTCAAAGTTGGAGATGCAGACACACTGGTAGCCATGCATGAACTTGAATGTATCTCCGATGGGTGCGCTGATGGTGTGAGCATCACTAACAGTGACTTGGACATCGTCACGGACAGAGCTGCTTCTACTAACTTCAAACCACGCTCTGTGTTCTACCCCAACCTCCCGCATGACAATATTGACACTTTTCATGAAGTGGTCACCAAAGCCTTACTTAACCTCAAACATCAGGAAGACTCCAAAGGTTTACAATTACACAACTTATCAATCAGGCAAAAGAATACCATTACTTCCTTAGCCAACGATACCGGGATTGTGATCCGTCCCGTGGACAAGGGCGGGAACATTGTACTCATGAGCAGACAAATGTACATTACAAAGGCACTTAAACAACTTGAGGTCCCCAAATTCTATTGTAAAAGTAACACCATTGCTTACAATGATAGCATTATGACCACCTGGAAGAAGCTTACAGAATGGCAGCAACAAGGTATTCTTACTTGGGAAGAGTACTGTTTCCTGAAAAGGGATTATCCCAAGTTACCCATTCTGTATCTTCTCCCCAAGGTAGATAAGAATCCCATGGTTCCACGAGGCAAACCAATTGTTTCTTCCCAGGGGAGTGTATTTGAAAATATTTCCAAGTAAGTTGACCATTTCTTGAGGGAATATGTAACCATCTTACCCTCATGTCAAAGACACTAAGGATTTCTTGTACAAATTGGAGGGGACTATTTGGGATGTGAACAACATCCTCATTACTCTTGACGTGAATTCGTTGTACACCATAATTGGGCATGAACAAGGCATCAAGGCATGTTCGCATTTTTGAGCAACAAACACATAAGCTACCTTGAACATACGAACATGCTTGTTGAGTGGATGAACCTATGCCTCCATATTAACATCTTTATCTTCAATGGTGTCCTGTACAAGCAAATACTGGGCACTGCCATGGGCACATGTTTTGCCCCTAGCTTTGCTAACTTGTTCCTAGGCCTATGGGAGGAGGAAATCCGCAAAGACTGTTTTTACTTTGAGAAAGTAGTGTTGTGGCTACGCTATATAGATGATTTGTTTATTGTTTGGAGGGGCAGTGAAGTAGAAGCTACTGAATTCATCACCAAATTGAACAGCAATCCTTACAATATAGCACTCACACACAACATGAGCAAGGAATGCATTGAGTTTCTTGATGTCAGGATTGAAATACGCCAGGGCACATTACACACAAGCCTGTTTCGGAAGGAGACGGCTGGCAACAGTCTCCTTCATGCCCACAGCAGTCACCCAGACACTCTTAAATGGAGTGTTCTGTATGGGGAGCTGCTGAGGGCAAGAAGAAACTGTAGCACGGATGAAGCATATATGACGGAATAGGAGACTATGATCTCCAGATTTAGAGCCTGTGGCTATCCTGAATGGGTTCTTAAGCGGGCTATATCCAAAATGGGCAAAGTAAGTAGAAAACAAACACTGGATGTACAAACCAGGGAATCTGACACCACAGACACCAGGGTTATCCTCACCTACAAAAAAAATCTCAAAACATACATAAGATCCTGGCCCAAAGTTGGGACATCCTTAAGAGTGATCCTACGGTGGGAGATGCCATCAATGACAGACCTAGGATCACATATAGGAAAGGTCATAGCCTAAGAGACATCTTGCTACAAGGAGATATAACTGAAACACACAAACATGGGGCCCACAATCTTAAGGGCTTTTCCCCTTGTGGCCACTGTAAGGCCTGCCGCAACAGTTAGCTGGTTAAGGAGTTTACCATACCTGGCACAAACAAAAATAGAAATATCACACAGTTCCTCATATGCAGCTCCAACTTTGTCATCTATGTTCTGGAGTGCCCGTGCAAGATGAGGTATGTAGGTAGCACCACCCTTACGGTGAAGAAGAGGATATTAGAACATCTGCAGGCGATCACCAATAGGGACACACACTATCCCATAGCCAGACATTCCAGGAGTACCATCAGTCTAACAACTCCTTATTACATTACTTTGCCGTTGAACAGGTACACATGGGACCCAGGGGTGGTAATAGGGTGCTGAAGCTGCTGACTAAAGCATCACTCAGAGACCTTGCCTTTCTGAATGTGATGCTTGGATTCTTAGTAAGAGCACCTACTAGTATCGGGTCGCTTAAAACAATAGGCCAGTTTTTATTGACCATCTTACGTAATTGGTTTTGTTGCTTATTGTAAGTAAGGATTAACCTAGTCTCCTGGTCCTTGTGTTGTGTTGTTGTTACATTTGGCTCACTGCTGGTAGTAATAGGCAGCAGATCAGATCTATTAAGTACTCTAGTTTTTCTGTTTGCAGTATCAATGGTTTTTTCTGAGTACCCATCCAGCCAAGAACCTGTTTTTCCTATCTTTCTGAGCTTTGACTAAGTCATTGTTGTTGCTGCAAATTCTCCTGATTCTAAGCATTTCCCCATAGGGGATACTGTGTATCAAATGCTTAGGATGATAACTTGTGGCATGCAGTATGGTATTGCCTGATGTCTTTTTGCGATGTAGTTTTGTTTCAATCTTGCGGTCTGCTATGAATACCTCTACATCTAGGAAACTCACTGCTTGTTTACTTATGGTGGCTGTAAAGTGCAAATTAAGAGTGTTAACATTGATTTCTGCAATGAATCTATGTGCACTTTCTTCCGTGCCCTTCCATATCACAAATAAATCATCAATACATCTTAGCCAGACAATAACATGCTCATCCAGTGTTTTCTTAAAATCCACTTTGAGGACCACTTCCTCCCACCATCCCATATGGAGGCAGGCATAGCTAGGTGAAAAACATGCCCCCATTGCCACTCCCCGGATTTGTTGGAATATTTGATTCTGAAACAAAAAGTAGTTGTTTTCTAAGCAATATGAAATCATACTGACAGATACATAGGCCTTGACCCCAGATAGAATTCAATGGCCCTAATGCCATCTTGATGGTGGATACTAGTATATAATGATGCAACATCTAGTGACATTAGCAAATAGTCTGGGTCCCATGTGCAGTTGCTAATTTTTCTGAGAAAGTCACTAGTATCTTGAATATATGAAGGCAGTAATCGTACATGCCCTTGTAAGAAAAATCAATGTATTGGGAGATGTTTTCTAGGAGGCTTTTACGTGCTGAGATAATTGGTCTTCCTGGTGGCCTGGTGGATTTTGGGGCTAAAATAAATTACAGACATGATAGGATGATCATTCTTAAGATATCTATATTTGTCCATGCTTAACAAGCCTGCACTTTTCCAGGCTAGTAATTTGGAATAGAATTCATTCCACAAGGCCTTGGTTGTCTGGAGGTTAATTCTTTTATAACACTCTTGATCGTTTAATTGTGTCATTGCTTCCTCCATGTAGTCCCCTTTTGGACAAATTACTATGTTATCCCCTTTATCTGAATTGCATATGATGATTTGGTCATTGCCTTGTAATTTCTTTATAAGTTGATATTTGTGATTCTGGTAGTTGTATCTATTTCGTGTCCTGGATATTTGATGGTTGAGTTTCTTCACTTCAGTAGTTACATGTTCGTTAAAAATGTCAAGTGAGTCTCTTAACATGATGGGCTGAAATATAGATTTGGGTTTGAAATCTGTGCGTACAGTTCCAAAAGTATTGAGCTATTGGTTACTTGATACACCTGTTATTCCTCCATTATCATTGTCCAATTGCTGCAGATCACTTAAAAATTCCACACCAGCTGCTGTTAAAATACTTGGACTTGGTACAGATGTATTTTGAGGTGTGGATTGACTGTTGTTGCTTGTTTTTTGGAGGAGATGGTATTTACGAAGCTTCAATTTTCGAATGAACTTGTAAACGTCTATTCGAGTTTGGACATAATTGAAGTTACTTTCCGGGCTGTAAGATAACCCTAATGATAGTAATTGCACTTCAGCTTCATTTAGGGTTACTGGTGACAAGTTGATTATTGTGTTTGTATCGTTAGCATCTCTATTTGTATTTATTTGTGCTTCCACTTTTTGATCGCTGGTTTCTTGGAGCTTTTGTCATTTGCGGCATTGATTGTGTCTTTCCCGCCGCTTTTTATTTCGTCTTTGTTTTGTTTCGAGTTTTGTGTCCTCGGGCGCAAAGTTTGGCGTCTGTCTTGGCGCAGGAAATCTAGCTCTTCCGCCAGAGAAAGCTTTGGAAACCCCGGACGTGCACAACCTCTAGCTTATTCTGAGTCCGATTCACTTTCTACAGCAGAGCACAAGTCACACGTGAAAGTGAAGATTGGAGCACTTGCGCTGGTGCTAGCATTTTGCTCTGGTCTTAGAGTGCCTTTTCTTCCCGCTTTCAGGGAGTCGTACTTCCTAGAGAACGTGAAAATTTGTCCGTTCTCATAGTCCAACTTATCGCGCTGGAACTTGAAAGCTTTTCTTTTTTTAATGATCTCTTCTTCGTTCTGTAATCTTGTCAGCATTTCTTCACGGTATTTGGTAATTGAGGTCGTAACTTCTAATTTATTAATTTCCTCATTCAGTTCGTCAATCTTTTTTTGTAGGTCAATCCGATCTATTGCCACATATTTCACTAAGATCTGTACGTTTTCTCGAAAATTCCAGGTTGCATTCCGCCCATTCACTTAGCGTTTTCAGATTAGGATTTTCAAAACTAGGGGCGATCATGATTCGAAAGCCCCTCAGTATTCTGCCAACCTCCAGTTATCTATGGAGCGATTTATGCTCCCACCATTTAGCTTGTTCGCTTTTCATGAGCTTTTCTAACTTTCTAAACATGTCCCTTATGTTTGTTGTTCCTCCTATAGCCGGGCCACTTTGTATATTACTTTGGTAGTCTGCACTGGGGAATCATTAAACATTTGATCAGCCGCTGCTTCCCGACTCCGCAGCGTGTCGGTGGTCATGTTGTAACTTGCATTTGTTATTATGGATATACGAGTTTGAGATACTGAATTAACTCGTTCCGTGCACACCTCTCAACCAGACTATTGGCAATCTCCTACCTTGTGTGAAGCTGGCATTTCACGTGTCCTCCGACCCAGGTCCCGTCGTTTTCACAGCTGGTGGGTACTTTGGCCTGTCCGGGGGCTGCTGCGGATTTCTCCCACTTGGAGACTTGGTTGATTTCCGGCACAACTCCGGGTAAAGCTTCCTGCCGCTCGGCCCCATCAGAGAGGGGATTCGCAATTACAGAGGAAGCCGTCTCGGTATCAATATTGCTTCAGCTTTTGTTCCATGCAGTCCCCTCTTCTGGGAAAAATGAATGCGGACTCCAATTTGACTGGTGCAAAGATGATTTATTTTTCCGTTACACCACCATGACACGTTTCGGCCTGAACAGGCGTTGATCACGACGCGGCTGCAGTGTAAACTTCCAAATTTACACACACATATATATATACACACACATATATATACACACACATATATACACACACAGATATACACACATATATACATACACATATATACATACATATACATACACATATATACATACATATACATACACATATATACATACATATACATACACATATATACATACATATACATACATACATATATATATATACATATTCACTGAAAAAACCATAGGTTTCAGACACATTATAGTTAGAAATTAGCATTTAAAAAACCTTTGAAATTCACTGAAAAAACCATAGGTTTTAGGGACAGTTATAGTTAGTTGGACATTGCACTCGTACAAAACCCGTGAAATTCCCCCGTTATAGTTAGTTCAGCTAACTATAACTCGCGCCCCCGCAATGCACTGCTGATGACGTCACATATTACATCACTCATGACATGGTCAGTGACATCACTGATGACATCACTGATGACATCTCAAATGACATCACTGATGACATCATCCAGTGACTGTGTGTTTCTGTAAAGTTTAAATATGTTTAATATATATAGGGAAAGGCGTATTGAAGAATGAGTGGGTGTATAAGTGTCTGAATGGATGATTTAGTACGTGCGTGACTGACTCTACAAGTGAGTGATTAAACGTATCTTACTGAATGCATGGGTTAGTGACTAAACTGTGTGAATGTCTGTATCCGTCTGTTGGTGTGTAAGTGGATGCATGGATTTGCGAATAGCTACATGAGTGTCTATATGGGTTATTGATTGGTTCTATGAGTATCTGTATGGGTGCCTGAGTGTTTGTGTGGATGGGGTGTGTGCGACTGTGCATAGATGTGTGAGTGGGTGATTCACTGGATGGATGGTTTCAAGAGTGCATCTGTGATAGACTGTATGGGTGGGTAAGTGTGTGTAAGAGTGTGTTAGTGAGTGAATGTATGTCCCAGTGGTACATGTGTGAGTAACTACATATGTGAAAGGCAGTATATATGTGTATTGGAGTATATAAATAGCTATAAGCGAGAGTGAGTGATTGTGATAGTGGCTGTATGGATGAGTGTGTGCTTGTATCAGTGATTGTATAAGAGCGTAACAATGTGCTAGTATTTGTATGATTAAGTGAGCTGGTGTGTGTATAACTGTATAGGTGAGTAAATGGCAGTGTGTTTCATTATTTGCATGACTGACTAGGTGTGTGAGTACCTCTATGGATGAGTGGCGGTGTTTGAGTGTCTATATAGGAGTAAGAGTGCATATGATAGTCCTGTACTGAGTGACCATAAGTATGAGTGACTGTACGGGTGAGTGAGTGGATGTGTGTGTGTAGACCTAAGAATCAGTGAGTGGGTATGTAGTTATTGGTGTTGGAGTGTCTATGGTTTTGCGAATGGCACTCTGTAATTTAGATTGGGTGTATCAAAGGTTATATTAGGGTGTGAGGAGCTGCATCAGATTATCACGTGGATGATGTCATCAGTGATGTCATTTGAGATGTCATCAGTGATGTCATCAGTGATGTGACTGACCATGTCATGAGTGATGTAATATGTGACGTCATCAGCAGTGCATTGCGGGGCGCGAGTTATAGTTAGCTGAACTAACTATAACGGGGGAATTTCACGGGTTTTGTACGAGTGCAATGTCCAACTAACTATAACTGTCCCTAAAACCTATGGTTTTTTCAGTGAATTTCAAAGGTTTTTTAAATGCTAATTTGTAACTATAACGTGCCTGAAACCTACGGTTTTTTCAGTGAATTTCAAAGGTTTTTTAAATGACAATTTTTAAATGTATTAATTTTTATATTAATTTTTTTCACACTGATTTACTACATTTTTAGAAACAATTTCTTTTACATATTTTATTTTTTAAATTACATTGTAATTACATTATACATTACATTAAAAAATACTTTCTCAGAATGAATTACTTTAGTTTAAATACTTTGCACATAGGCAATAGACTTTTAAGTACAGTAGTTACAGTTGTTGCAATGGGCAACACATTTTCATACACAATGCAACATTCAGCTCAATGTGAATTTCTAGTTAAATGCAATTAGTTACTTTATGGATTACTTTTCTAACCACAGGACTGGATCCTAGATTCAGTCCTGGTACATCTCCTGTAAACAGTTGAGTAAAAGCGTTTTGGTTACAGTCGTGATTTTTAAGGAATATTATTGTATTTTAAAAGTTGACACTTAGAAACTTTTTCTCATAGAATCATCAATGTTATCCTATGGAAGGAAATTCACTTAGCAGGTAAAAACTGTTATCGTTACTTTTTCTTACTCAGTGTTGGATCCTAGATCCAGCACTGGTGCATCTCCTGTAAACAGTTGAAAGAATGCGTTTAAGTCATACAGGCGATTTTTAAGGAATATTTGTAGTTTGTGAAAATCGACACTTTGAAACTTTTCTGCTGAAAACCAGACAATGGATTCCTATGGAAGAAAATATAAGTTACTGGTAAGTACGGTTAAAATTACTTTTCAGGACCAGTACTGGGCTGAAAGATACAGCACTGAGGTCTCTCCTTATAACAGGTGAGTAAATCGGAATTCGTATTTCGGCTGATTTTAGAGGAATATTTGTATGTTTCAAAAATCAACACTTAGAAACTTTTTCAGCAAAAAGCAGGCAATGATATCCTATGGAAGGAAATTCAAGTTACTGGTAAGTACGGTTAAAATTACTTTTGAGGATCAGTACTGGGCTGAAAGATGCAGCACTGAGGTCTCTCCTGATAACAGATGAGTAAATCGGAATTCGTATTTCGGCTGATTTTAGATGAATATTTTAAAGTTCCAAAACTCCACACTTAGAAGAATTTCCAAGTGAAACCAGTCAATGTTAGCCTATGGAAGGAAATTCAAGTTACCGGTAAGTACGGTTAAAATTACTTTTCAGGACCAGTACTGGGCTGAAAGATACAGCACTGAGGTCTCTCCTGATAACAGGTGAGTAAATCGGAATTCGTATTTCGGCTGATTTTAGATGAATATTTTAAAGTTCCAAAACTCCACACTTAGAAGAATTTCCAAGTGAAACCAGTCAATGTTAGCCTATGGAAGGAAATTCAAGTTACCGGTAAGTACGGTTAAAATTACTTTTCAGGACCAGTACTGGGCTGAAAGATACAGCACTGAGGTCTCTCCTGATAACAGGTGAGTAAATCGGAATTCGTATTTCGGCTGATTTTAGATGAATATTTTAAAGTTCCAAAACTCCACACTTAGAAGAATTTCCAAGTGAAACCAGTCAATGTTAGCCTATGGAAGGAAATTCAAGTTACCGGTAAGTACGGTTAAAATTACTTTTCAGGACCAGCACTGGGCTGAAAGATACAGCACTGAGGTCTCTCCTGATAACAGGTGAGTAAATCGGAATTCGTATTTCGGCTGATTTTAGAGGAATATTTGTATGTTTCAAAAATCAACACTTAGAAACTTTTTCAGCAAAAAGCAGGCAATGATATCCTATGGAAGGAAATTCAAGTTACTGGTAAGTACGGTTAAAATTACTTTTGAGGATCAGTACTGGGCTGAAAGATGCAGCACTGAGGTCTCTCCTGATAACAGGTGAGTAAATCGGAATTCGTAATTCGGCTGATTTTAGAGGAATATTTTAAAGTTCCAAAACTCCACACTTAGAAGAATTTCCAAGTGAAACCAGTCAATGTTAGCCTATGAAGGAAATTCAAGTTACCGGTAAGTACGGTTAAAATTACTTTTGAGGATCAGTACTGGGCTGAAAGATGCAGCACTGAGGTCTCTCCTGATAACAGGTGAGTAAATCGGAATTCGTATTTCGGCTGATTTTAGAGGAATATTTGCACAATGGTGAAGGGAGGGGCGGGGCCTGAGGTGACATCTGTGCAAACGCGCCCCGTGGCGCGTTTTAAGTTGGGGGATTAAGTCCCCTTGAATCATGAGGGTCCCTACGGACCAACTAGCCCACCAGGAACCTCCAGTATGCGCCAGGGGCTGCGTTGCAGAGACATGTACAGAGGCCACACCCCTTTACACCTCTCTGCAACGCAGCTCTGTGGCGCTTTCTGGACGTACCTGTTGGGCTAGTTGGCCCCCAGGGACCCTCAGGATTGAAGAGGATTTAATTCCCCATCTTAAAACGCGCCACGGGGCCTGTTTGCACACATGTCACCTGAAGCCCCGCCCCCTCCCTTCACCACTGTGCAAACGCGCCCCGTGGCGCGTTTTAAGTCGGGGGATTAACTCCCCTTGAATCCTGAGGGTCCCTGGGGTGCAACTAGCCCACCATATACCTCCAAAAGCGCCATAGAGCTGCGTTGCAGAGAGGTGTAAAAGGGGCGTGGCCTCTGTACACCTCTCTGCAAGGCAGCCCCCTGGCGCATACTGGAGGTTCCTGGTGGGCTAGTTGGCCCCAGGGACCCCCAGTATTCAAGGGGAATTCGTTCCCCCTCTGCAAACGCGCCAGGGGCGCGTTTGCAGAGTGGTGAAGGAAGGGGCGGGGCCTACGGGCCCGATCGTTTTTTGTTTTGTTTTTTTTTCCCCTGAAGGGGAGCTGTGTAGCCCCCTTCCTTTTTCCTATTTTTAGGCCCTGGGGACCCCATCCCCCAGGGCCTTACCCCTTTTTTTAAAATTAAAATAAATTTTAAAAAACGGGAAGGGGGCCGCGTGGCCCCCCTTCCCTGGGCCTGTATTGGCCCCGGGGACCCCATCCCCGGGGCATGGCCTCTTTTTTTTATTTGGAGGGGGCTGCGTGGCCCCCTCCTCAGGCCATTTAAGGCCCCGGGGACCCCATTCCCCGGGCCGGCCTTGCACTTTTAAAATTTTTTTTTCCTTTTTTTACTTTGGGGAGGGGGGCTGCGTGGCCCCCTCCGTGGCCACTTATGGCCCCGGGGACCCCATCCCCGGGGCCTGGCCTCTCGTTGGGGACTGTGGGGGGTCCCCAAGCCCCCACAGTCCCGCCGGCTCCCCGTGTCCTACGGGAGCCGGCATTGCTTTACACATGGGGAGCAGCTAACATGCTGCTCCCCATGTGGAAAAGCAATCGGCTTGGATATTGGAAGAGAGAGCAGGTTTCCCTGCTCTCTCTTCCAATATCCAAAGCAAGTTTGCAATGACAGGACGGGAGCCGCGAGGCTCCCGTCCTGTCATTGCAAACAGCAGTGTCCCGGGGTAGGCACCCCGGGACACTGCAGGAGCCGGCCCTGGGGGTGGCGGTCCACAGGGCCACCACAGGCTCCAGGAGGGGAGCCGCGCGGCCCCCTCCCTACATTTTGAAAGCCCCGGGAGGTGGTGGTCCCCGGGGCTTGGGAGTCCAAAACGGACCCCCATTTTAATTTTTCTTAGTGCCCCGGGAGGTGGTGGTCCCCGGGGCATGTGGGGGCTGGAGCCCCCCACACAGGTTTTTAATTTAAAAAAAGCCCCGGGAGGTGGTGGTCCCCGGGGCTGCGGGAGGGCTCAGAGCCCTCCCGCACCATTATACATAAAGCCCCGGGGGTGGTGGTCCCCGGGGCTTGGGGGCCCTTAGAGGCCCCCACACATAAAATTAACCCCCCCCAGCATGCCCCCGGGACTTGGCCCACCCGGGGGCCATTAACTATCGAGCGCGGGAGACCGCGCTCGATTCTACGGCAGGATTCGCGCTCCCTGAGCGCATCCTGCCGA
>CAWUFW010000459.1:3847500-3850000 GCA_963921515.1 Calotriton arnoldi
CTGAGCAGGTCGGAGCTGATGACAGGCAAGCGGCGGAATGAGACACTTGACTCACCCGGGGAAAGTGGAGTTTTAAAATTGACATTTTGGCAGCAACCCATGGGGGGATTATAATTAATAAACTACCAGTCCAATAAGGCTATGTGAACTTACTCACCTGAGTGGAATTGTTTAATTGGTATTATCCAATAAAATCAGGGAAGATACTGGTGGTCTTTGCAAGCCATTTTGTTCCAAATGCCTAAGAAGAAGGGCGGTCAGCCCGAAACGCGTCGGCAACCTGAGGGCGAGTGTGTTGTCTCAATCAGCGGCGCTTGTGTCTTAACAGCGGAAACCGGCCAGAGGGTGCTCCTCACGAAAAAGGCAACTTTTGATGTTTGGATGTAGTGGCCCGGCCTGGGCCACGAGTGAGCACCACCACGGTATCCTTGTGGGTCGGCGGTTGCTCACTGGAGCAGCGTGAAGCCTGAGCAGGTCGGAGCGGATGACAGGCAAGCGGCGGAATGAGACACTTGACTCACCCGGGGAAAGTGGAGTTTTAAAATTGACATTTTGGCAGCAACCCACGGGGGGATTATAATTAATAAACTACCAGTCCCATAAGGCTATGCGAACTTACTCACCGGAGTGGAATTGTTTAATTGGTATTATCCAACAAAATCAGGGAAGATACTGGTGGTCTTTGCAAGCCATTTTGTTCCAAATGCCTAAGAAGAAGGGCGGTCAGCCCGAAACGCGTCGGCAACCTGAGGGCGAGTGTGTTGTCTCAATCAGCGGCGCTTGTGTCTTAACAGCGGAAACCGGCCAGAGGGTGCTCCTCACGAAAAAGGCAACTTTTGATGTTTGGATGTAGTGGCCCGGCCTGGGCCACGAGTGAGCACCACCACGGTATCCTTGTGGGTTGGCGGTTGCTCACTGGAGCAGCGTGAAGCCTGAGCAGGTCGGAGCTGATGACAGGCAAGCGGCGGAATGAGACACTTGACTCACCCAGGGAAAGTGGAGTTTTAAAATTGACATTTTGGCAGCAACCCACGGGGGGATTATAATTAATAAACTACCAGTCCCATAAGGCTATGCGAACTTACTCACCTGAGTGGAATTGTTTAATTGGTATTATCCAATAAAATCAGGGAAGATACTGGTGGTCTTTGCAGGCCATTTTGTTCCAAATGCCTAAGAGGAAGGGCGGTCAGCCCGAAACGCGTCGGCAACCTGAGGGCGAGTGTGTTGTCTCAATCAGCGGCGCTTGTGTCTTAACAGCGGAAACCGGCCAGAGGGTGCTCCTCACGAAAAAGGCAACTTTTGATGTTTGGATGTAGTGGCCCGGCCTGGGCCACGAGTGAGCACCACCACGGTATCCTTGTGGGTCGGCGGTTGCTCACTGGAGCAGCGTGAAGCCTGAGCAGGTCGGAGCTGATGACAGGCAAGCGGCGGAATGAGATACTTGACTCACCCGGGGAAAGTGGAGTTTTAAAATTGACATTTTGGCAGCAACCCACGGGGGGATTATAATTAATAAACTACCAGTCCCATAAGGCTATGCGAACTTACTCACCTGAGTGGAATTGTTTAATTGGTATTATCCAATAAAATCAGGGAAGATACTGGTGGTCTTTGCAAGCCATTTTGTTCCAAATGCCTAAGAAGAAGGGCGGTCAGCCCTAAACGCGTCGGCAACCTGAGGGCGAGTGTGTTGTCTCAATCAGCGGCGCTTGTGTCTTAACAGCGGAAACCGGTCAGAGGGTGCTCCTCACGAAAAAGGCAACTTTTGATGTTTGGATGTAGTGGCCCGGCCTGGGCCACGAGTGAGCACCACCACGGTATCCTTGTGGGTCGGCGGTTGCTCACTGGAGCAGCGTGAAGCCTGAGCAGGTCGGAGCTGATGACAGGCAAGCAGCGGAATGAGACACTTGACTCACCCGGGGAAAGTGGAGTTTTAAAATTGACATTTTGGCAGCAACCCACGGGGGGATTATAATTAATAAACTACCAGTCCCATAAGGCTATGCGAACTTACTCACCTGAGTGGAATTGTTTAATTGGTATTATCCAATAAAATCATGGAAGATACTGGTGGTCTTTGCAAGCCATTTTGTTCCAAATGCCTAAGAAGAAGGGCGGTCAGCCCGAAACGCGTCGGCAACCTGAGGGCGAGTGTGTTGTCTCAATCAGCAGCGCTTGTGTCTTAACAGCGGAAACCGCCCCCTGGCGCGTTTGCAGATGGGGAATGAATTCCCCTTGAATACTGGTGGTCCCTGGGGGCCAACTAGCCCACCAGGAACCTCCAGTATGCGCCAGGGGGCTGCGTTGCAGAGAGGTGTTCTGAGGCCACGCCCCTTTTACACCTCTCTGCAACGCAGCTCTGTGGCGCATAATGGAGGAGCTGGTGGGCTAGTTGCACCCCAGGGACCCTCAGGATTGAAGGGGAGTTAATCCCCGACTTAAAACGCGCCACGGGGCGCGTTTGCACAGTGGTGAAGGGAGGGGCGGGGCTTGAGAT